>JAKSZP010018775.1:0-87641 GCA_022478985.1 Massospora cicadina | reverse complement strand
AATTTCCAGTATTCATTGACCACCCTGTTGGTGCCATCTTTCTCTTAACAATTTTCACCAGCAATGCTCATGGACTCTTGGACGGCTCTAACATCCCATGTTTAATTGATTTGTCTACCTCGTCAAGACAATTTTTATGCAGCTTTCAAGCACCAAATAGGCCATGAATTAATGGGGGGATGATTGCCCGTGTCCACCCGATGCACAACCCCCACACACAGCCCAAATCATGGTCAGTGGATGCAAAACTTCCTCAGTTTTTTCAAACAGGGCCATCACTTTATCTTTCTGTTCCTCTGAAAGCCCAGTAAGAGCTTCCCGCGGAATTACTATCATTACACCAAATGGGTATTTTACTGGTAGGCCAAGGTCCTCCCAACAATTGAAGTAATTAATATGACAAACCTCATCAATAGGGGTCAAAATGTAAATAAGCCAACACTTGGTGCCTCTGGACTGTCGTGGATTCTTTCTGTAGGTCTGCTATTATTACTTTCACTTCCCTCTTTTCAGGTAACAGTAACCCAAGAGACTCATGGGGTTTAAACTGGGATTGCTGGTAGGTCCCCATAACCTCCTTATAAACCATCTGGGAAGTCCATTTCAAGCTCCATCCCTAATATAACTTGATGCCCAGAAGGTATGCTTAAAGCACTCGCAGCATGTAGTGGAATACCATTGTGCTTGTAGATGTGGTTATGGAGGGCTCTGGTCCTCCGCTTCATCTGCCAATATTAAATTTTAAATTTATTGTGGGGAAGGCCGACCATGGGACAGACACTTCCGAATATGACTCAGACGAGACAAAACTTAGTACCAGGTGAGGCACCCCAGAGAAGCGATGCTATCTCTTGTTGCCAGCGGGAACGCCACTTATGGGAAGGGGAGGGAGCGTGTGTAGGGGGCGTAGCCACTATTGAGCACGTGTGGAGGAAGGGGTCTGATTTGATGAACCAGACTGGGAACCAGGAGGAGACCAGCTGCCGGCGACGTGTGGGAGATATCCAAACATCCACGCTTGAAAGTGATCCACCAAATGAGACCGGAATCTGTGGACAGCTTCAGGGAGGGTGGGGATGGATCCGGCGATGGCATCCAAGACAATCGTGTGGATAGTCCACATGGCGATTGCAACCACCAGAGCACGAAGGGAGGGTGGGAGGGGGAGGCCATTGATGAAGCAAACATATCTCTTGACAGACTGAAGGGATGTGTTTGATCCTGGACTAGCAGACGTTGGACTTCGCGCCATATTACTTTAGAGGTGGGGCACTTCTCCAGGCGGTGAAACAGCGTTCCATACTGGCCACACACGACACAGGATGAGTGTAAAGCATTAGAGCGCTCAGCTGTATGATACACCCGCCTCAGGCAGCGCCACACATGGGAGCGGACTTGAGGCTGCAACAGAGGATGGTGTGCGTATTTCCAGATAGTCTTTTGGGTCTCAGTGGAATAAGGGATGTCCATCATGTCCAGGTAGTCCACCCTGGATAGGACTTGGGGTCGAATGGGGATCACGCCATCATGGATGGGTAGCCCCTGTACCTCATGTGTGAACTGAGGAGAGGGGCGGCCTCTTTGGGTTGTATGTCCACAAATACAAATTCTCCAATCTGCGCTTCGCATGGAGAGTAGGATTCGTTTGTAGTGGGTTTTGGTCCCGTGAGGACCTGTGGCTGATGTGTGTGATGCGAGGTATTTCATCAGGGAGTGGGGGTTTGATGGATTGTTGAGGCCCAAGGCTTGGGAGAAGTTGGAGCGGGCCGCGTGGGACCAGTGTTGGGATGGGAGTGTAGGAGCAGTGACGGCCGCAATCCAGGTGCCTAGGATCTTGGCGGCATGGGCTTTAAAGTCAAGTAGGCCCGTGCCACCATGATGATGAGGGCCAAACATGACCTCTAGCCGTACTGGTGGAGGGCGGCCTGACCAAAGCCAACCCTGTAGCAAAGCATACAGGGATTTGAAGAAGCTTGGGGAGAAGGGGATGGCGTGGGCTCTGAACCAGACTTTGGATAGGAGCATAGAGTTGGCAAGAACAACCCTGCCAGTGAGGGTAGTAGGGTGGGCTCTGAGAGAGGCGATTCGCTTCGTCACGTTGTCCAGTATATGGCCCTCCATTACTGCTGACGCGTATCCTCCTGCCTCCAACCACACGCCCAGATGGCGTACCGGTCCTATGGTAGGTCGCGGCACAAAGGGGAGCACCAGTGGAGCGGTGTGTTTTGAGTTAGTAAGGCGTGGACTTGGGCGAGCAGATGGGCTGGGTTGGGAACTACTTGCTGGGGCCCAGCAGTTCTGAAACTGACCAAGGAGGATGATTTCGGTTTTGGAGGCGTTCAGTGCCGCGTTGCTTACCCGGGAATATTCCTGGATGAGGGCTTCAAGCGCGCGTGCATCTTTATTATTAGACACCCCCACCACGCAATCATCTGCAAATGCCATCATCTTGACTGGGGTTTGGCCTGGCACATGGACCCCGGTGAGTTGGGCATTCACATTTCGCAGTAGTGGGTCAAGGCTGAAGTTGTATAAGAGTGGGCTCAGGGGGTCCCCTTGTCGCAGGCCCCTTTGAGGATGGACTACTTCTGTTAGGAAACCTGGGCCGCGCACAGCCATTGTTGCAGATTCCGTGAGCAGCATCACCCAGTTAATGAAGTGGGGAGGTAGGCGGAATTGTTGGAGGCAGGCCCTAAGGTATTCCCAGTTTACTCTATCATAGGCCTTTTGTTGGTCCAAGAATACAAGTGCCCCAGAGGCTGTGGACTGACACACATTAGCCACAGAGTGCACGTTATCCCAAATTGACCTTCTGGGGATGAAACCAAATTGTTCTGGAGAGATGGTGGCAGATGCTACAGTCCCTAAACGGTTAGCCATGATTTTTGTTAAAATTTTGGTGTCTGTGTTTGTTAGAGAAATGGGGCGCCAGTTGTCTAAGTCTAGCCTATCCCCTTTCTTGAAGAGTGTGACTGTGAAAGCCTCATGTCCTCCTGGTAGGAGGCGCGTTTCCAACAGGCTTTGGTTGAGTGAGGCTAGCAGCAATGGGGATATGTATTTAAAATATTTTTTGTAGAACTCATATGGAATGCCATCTGGGCCTGGGCATTTTCGGTTTGGCGCACCGCGAATGGTAGTCCATAATTCATTCAGAGTAATTAAATTCATTATTTCTGGGTCTCGGAAAATGGTGCGGATATGAGCTCTGTCAAGAAATTCCGCCATTTCAGCTGGCTGAATTGGTTCAGCTTGGTATAACTTGGAGTAATATCTTTGCGTTTCGATTGCCACTTCGGCCAGTGTGTCCATGATAGAATTATCCAATCTTTGCACCTGTGTGCAGGCCATGCTCTGGCGTGGTGCAAAAAATTTTTTGAAGAAGTATGCGGTGCACTTTTCACCTTTAGTGATGCGTGTGGCCCTGTATTAGACACAGCCCGATGTTTGTGTTGCCTTTCAAGTGCGTTGAGGTGGGCTGCTGCCTCCGCCCACTTCTGGCCCCATGCAGGGCTATGTCCTGAGGCTGGAATGTTGGACTCCAAGTGGGCCAATTCCGCCAGCGCACGTGATATAACCGCCAATGTGGCTCGTGAGCGTCTGGATGAGAGATGGCGATAGTGGTGGATGGTGTCTTTTTTGAAAGTTGCTCATGTGGAAATGGGGTCTGTGCAAAACGGTGCAACAAACAATTTTGCCAAAGTTGCCTCTTCCACCCACGTGGAAAATCCTGGCGATGCAAGCTCTGGGGGGCAGATTTTGCACCAATGTGGGGCCTTTGCAACTGTGACAGGTAAGTGGTATGTTATTGAGACCAGTCGGTGGTTGGAGAATTCCATTTTTGTTGTTTTGAAGTGGGAGATGTGGGGTTGGAATTTCGCCAGCGCCAGAATAAGGTCAATGTGGGTCATGGACCTTAATTGGCCGTTGTGGATGTGGGGACGCGTCATGTTTTTGAGCAGTGGGGCATGTCATGGCAGCGCATCCATTAACCCAAGGGTGGCTTTTAGAACGCGTAGTTCTATGTGACCCTGTGGGGTGTGGGGTGAGGGCGGCCACCGGTCCGTTGGTGAGGTTAGCCAACAGTTCATGTCACCAATTAGAAAGAATTGGGGGGTAGTGGGAGGGATTTGACTGATGAGAAAATTCCCGATGCTCTTGTGCACCGTTTGGGGCGTAAATGTTGACAATTGTGTGTGCAACATTGGCCCATGAGAAGGTGACAACGAGCACTCAGTCATTTAGGAATGTTTCTGATGATGTAAATTTGAAAAAATTGTTTTTCTGAATTAGCACCCCACAGTGCTTCGACCAAAAGGATAGGGATGGTAGGAGCATTGTTTTCCAAGAATCCTCAGAACCTCGTGGACAGTGGGTTTCCTGGATGGCCAGGATATCCACGGGTAAATTATTTTGTAAAAAACTCAGTTTCCTAGCCCAGGATGGGGAGGCCTTGAGTCCAGCAATATTCAGCATCCCTAGAGTGAAGGTTTCCCCCATTGCACCTTAGGTGTGAGGGGGTGGGCCCCCTGGCCCACCAGCCTCTTCCAGGTCCCACGGGCTTTCACAGCAGCGCGGGTATTAGCAGCAACGCTATCAGGGTTTTTGTTAATTTTTATGGAAAGAGTTGCATTGGCTTTGGCCTTCACTTTTTGTTTTCCCGACGTCGGACGAATTTTTTGCGGTGCGGATAAGTTTGGTGCACCGTCGAGTGGGGAAAAAAATTTTTTGGTTGGGATAGGTCCCAAGTCAGTTTCAACTGGGGCTTGGGTGCAGCAATTGGGTGAGATCGAATCTCCCATCAGATCCTCAGATTGAGTGGCCCGTTTGGCTTGGGCCTATCAATCTGATTGGGTGATGGATTCCTGAGTTTCTTCCGCCGCGAAGGTCTCCATGTCCTCCTAGCGTTGTGAGTGTGGGATGGTGGTGGTGACCTTGGCCGCTTCCTTGGCTGTGGTCCTATGGGCCTGCTTGGCCTTCTTCCGCTCCTGCAGGGAGATGGGCTTTACCAATAGGTAGCAGCCTTGTGCTCCCCACGGGAAAGCCTCTTTGGTGCTTGCGGTTGGTTTGTAGTGCGCCTCTCCGCTGGCCATGGCCGCCGAGGGGTGCTCTTGGAATGTAATGCCCTCTTTAATGGGGCACGCGTGTGCCTTATGGCCAAATGCATCACAGTGGGTGCAAATGGGGGGCGCGCTGTCCACGGTTACCCAGAATGGGTGGGTGGTGTGCCCTGCGATGTCAATAAAGGTGGAGTGTGGGATCTGGGTTAGGTCCTTCATGATCTCCTCAGTTGGGGTCAGAACTGCGATGGCTTTGCCGGTGCACAGGTGTGGCATCAGCATGAAATGTTGCATTTTGAAAGATTGTATTTAGCCATATATGGTGAGACCATCTTTCAGGTGTTGCTCCAAAATGTCACGTTTTACCGTAGTAGGCAAAAAGTCAAACGTGAGGAAAATTTGGTTTGATTTTGTCCATCTGGTGTATTTAGTTTCGATGACCTGTTGCCCTTCAGGGAGGTCAACCACTACGTGCACCACTGCAGCCTCGTCTGCTGCTATTTTGCTTTCAAAACCTAGGTCCAGCCAACTGCATGACATGGAGTGAGGTGCAACGTACACCGCGGTCGGGAAAATTTTGTGTACATCTTCACAAAATTTTTCCATAGGGCCGTTTTTGGATGTCCAGATACACACGGACTCCGAAATCACTGACAAAAGTGGCTGGGAATGTGGCGTATTGATGTACTGGTTGCATCGTGCTTGCCACGCAAGTATCTCCAAGGGAAATTGTGACCGCCGGTTTTTTTAGATTTTTTTCTATTCCGCCAGATTCTCCGGGGCGTTTTCAAACGTTAGAGGCCGCGGGCCTTCCGCCTGCTCCTCTTGCCTTGCTTGCCCAACTGCTCCCAGACATGGGCGCAGACTAATCCCCTCTATGAGATTATCAAACTAGATTTAGTCTTGAATTGAATGGGTTGCAAAAGTGTTTGCAATGAGAAAGAAAAGTTTTTTCATCTGCCAATATTGAACAGTAAACACCACGTCATTGTACACCAGATTGATCTTATTAGAGCAGATTGTATCCTTTGGGACTCCAATGAAGGTAGGGTAGATGGGGATCTATTGTCCCAGGATATTAACTGTTTCTTCCGCCATATCAACCACTGCCCCAAATTACCGCATGAATGCAGCATCAATCAACAGGTCGTGGTTTTTAATAGGCAGAACCACCGCTGGTAAAGAACCTGACTGAGCCAAACCTCAGAGGTAAAACACTGTAAGCTCCCTCTGACACATTGCTCTGTGCCCCTGTGGTCCCATACATTACTATTTATTCCACATCAGGCTTCAGCGAAAGCTTATCCATGAGCTTGGTTGAGATTATATTAACCAGCGCACCAGTATCAATAACATCTTAGATCTTTGTGTTATAAACAAGCATATATAGTAGTACACTCCAAATAAGAAGCTCTTTTGGTTATTACATGAACTTCTAAGGGCTTTTTCTACTAAGGAAAGTGACAATACCAGCGCCAATCTAAGGATACTCCTGTGCAATTTTTTCTACTGGAATTGCAACGTTTACCACCACAAGGGATTTGACGTTTAGTGAGGGTTAAAAATCACTTGTGCCGTTTTGTTCAAGGAATTTCCAGGCATATGGCTTTTGAACATCTCAGCAGAACGCAACTCTGAAGGATTACGGTCACTCTTTTGAATTGAGGCTGAGACATCATGAGGAAGTTTTTGATATAATAAGTCATTGGGGACGTTACTGGGACTGATGCAACATGACTTATGGTAATCATCAGGGACAGATAAATTTGGATCAGTGGAGGTATAGCGCCACATATCTACTCCACTCATGATTTTCCCTATTCAATCAAGACAGTTGGTACTGCATGAGCATGCAGGTTGTCTGGGCAGTTAGCCGCATAGTGGCCTTTTTGGCCGCACTAGAAACAAGCATTCTTAAATGGCTCCCATCTATGAATCACGCCTGAAGGTCCAGGTCATAAGTTAAAAAAGAAATTTTAAATAGGCCGGGGAAGAGCTAATTTGCGCAAGAAGGGCGGAAAGGAATGCCAAAATAAAGAGTGAGTGATTATTGAGAACAGATTATAATCAGATCGTTGTGGTCAATTTCCTGACAAGGATGCGGCGGTGATTGCAGGGGCTTTCCAGTCCACGTTGGGAGCACTAAATGTGATGGAGATGGCGTGAAGAGTTAATGATTTGTAAAAGCTTCGTATCTTCATGAGGAATGTGGGTCATAGCGTTATATGGTTCTTGATATGGCTTAACCGCCGCTGTCATTGCTATTCTCATGTCTTCGTTGGTTAAGATATTTTATCCCACTAACATGTGAGCTCCAGCTGTGAACTGCTCCACGAACTCCAACAGTGACTCATTCTTTTGAAACTGTATTATCAGGAATTCGGCCTTGCGCTGTGCCATCTTCGTTACACACCCCAAACAGATGGAGCACAGTCTCCTTCACCTCTTTATACGTTACAGCGCTACTCTTAAAGTAACATGTGACCTAGTCAGCGCTCTTGACATACAGAGCGTATAACAACAGTTTAGCTTTCCGTCAATCTGATGCTACTTTAATGGCAACATTGAACCATTTAAAATATCCATGCATGTTCCCATCATGACTGAAAGGTGGCAACTTCTCGATCTGTACAAATGTCACCCTGCTCCATGATTTAAGCTCAGGGAATAGATGGGATAGATTCAGATCAGCCAAGTGGAACATCCTCTTGAGGGCAATAATAAGGTCGTAAGGATGAGTGCAAATACGCTATAGTGGACTGGGAAGAGGTTGGATACCGAGGAGGGACTGCTGGGACCACCAGGGGTACTTGCTGGCTAATATATAGCATAACTCCCCAGACTCACCACTAACTTCACCCTTATTCTCTCACCAGTCTGTTCAGCGAAAATTTCATCTAATATCTGCTCCCTTTGACCAAATAGCACCAACACCGCCATCTCTCACCACCTGCCTAAGCCCTTCAAATTCAATCTGTAATTTGCGGCATAATTCTTGCTCTGTTTCAAGTTCACACTCCATTTCTTAAAGCTGTAAAGGGATA
Source organism: Massospora cicadina (assembly GCA_022478985.1). Lineage (NCBI taxonomy): Eukaryota > Fungi > Entomophthoromycota > Entomophthoromycetes > Entomophthorales > Entomophthoraceae > Massospora > Massospora cicadina. The sequence continues at coordinate 79,540 of JAKSZP010018775.1, read as the reverse complement.
TACTCCAATGTGCCCTGCGTTCTCGAGCTCTGCCATCCAGTGTTACATGCTTGTTGGCTTGCTTCATCCACTTGATTGTTTAGAGTGGCTTGTTCCCACACCAACTCCTCATTAGACCGTTAATGGTTATCCAAGTGCACTCACATATCAGCATAATCCACCATCTCAATGAATGGAAGAGTAACGGCTTGTCCCCAAGCGCCTGAATGGAACTCTCCATCTGATTAATCTGACCTAAAAATTGAATTTATTCTGAAGTCACCAAGAAAGAGCTGATTGAATGGTCAGACATCTGCTGATCACTCCACTCATCTTGAAGTTAACATAATTTGATTTCCTCTGTGTCAGCGTGATCAGTCATCTGCTGCTCTATCAGGGCAATATGATTCCTCGTTTGAGCCACCGCCGTGTCAATTCCTTCCACCCATTCATACATTTTCACCATAAATTGCTTGTTGTTACTACTCAGCGTCATGACATCCCATATACATTCACCCAAAATACCGTGCTGGTCTATAAATTCTCCTGTTACTCAGGGTAACTCATGATTCAAGTGTAGAGCTAGTTTATCCAGGCAATGGCGGACGTCCATGGCATGACTGTCTACACGCACTAGCGCCCCCTTGAATTTCCAAGAAAGAGAGGTCAAGGCGTTCAAGTAAGAGGCGAGTGTCATTCTGTTGTGCCTGCACAAAGCGCATGACATCACTTATCTCAATGTTAATTCAAGCCAACACATTCAGTAGTTGGCAGATTGAAGGCTGGACATATGCAACCAGGTATTCCTCAGCTCTATGGGAGCTGAGCCAGTGAGACAACCTCGTTGTGGTAGCATTGAGATAGGACATATAGTATTCATAACGGGATTATTGGCCCCGTTGATTATAAAACAGACTAAGATCATGTTCCCCACATCTTCTTTGTAAAGCGATAACCCCACAAGAGCCATTACATGATACCCCACAGTTGCTGAGGGGTAACATTAGTGGACCTACCATGTTGGTCTGACTCCAACGCAGAACAAGCTGCTAACTTCAGTTCCATCTTGGCTTCCTTGTCATCTAGTTCCATCAAATTAAATAGTGCCAGTTCCTCATTAGATGTCTCCATTGGTTCCCAGAGTATTGCTCATGAAACCCTATTAATTTTGTAATAATGGGTGGAAGATCATCATGATGCCCTAGTTGCCGTTGTACTACAGTTGATCAGTGGTCCCTGTAGTGAGCACCACTGTTAACTTTTGGTAGTATCGCTTAGATCTGCTACACTGGTTGCACAGGTTAATCACCACTGAGAAATGGACTGATTATATGAAGGTTTCCAATCCTTAGTAAATAATAACAAGATATTAAATATGGAGCTATCATACCAATCAACACTATTTTTCTTATATATAAAAACGCATACTATCTCTGCTAACTTTATTCCTCCTTCAACTTCAAATAAACCCTCCCCATTCTCTCGTTCAACTATTAATCTTAAATTGTCTTGGTCTATCTTGACCCATCAGCTTAGTAACTCTCTATTCCCTACAATTTTAGGGGTTTCATCCCATCATTGAGGCTTCAGTGGAATTCCCTCAATTTGCCAAGCTATTAGTACTTCAATTTATTCACTTCACATTGGCATAACCTTTCACTAAATCTCACGGCTCACCTCAACTCAAGAAATACAATCTGGTGGATATATGGCTTATCATCTGGGCATATCAACTTCTCAACAGAAGTCCAAGTTGAAATAGAGAAAAAAGTTTTACCAACATCTGACAAAGATAGGGTCCTTGCCCTGTCACAAAATTCATTTAGATATATGTAAATTGGGTGGCCATCTTGGTTCAAAGCAAAGAACTCTTAGAAAGCTTGGAAGGATTATGCATCTGGTAACGCCATTCCAGGAAACGCTCCAAACCCTTCAGTAATTTCCACAAAAGTGGCTGTGTGCAAAACACCTCAAAAACCCAGTTGGCTGCGCCAGGGGACAGCTGATACACCAAATCCACCCCATGTGAGGGTGGAAAAAAACTACTTGAATTGTCATTATTAAAAGAGGCTACTGACGCGAGGGAAGCAAGTGCTTGTTGAATTTCAGAATATATTTTGGGTGAGAGTCAGGGAATCGTGACAACAGAATCACAAAGTGTCTGAGTTCACCAGGTACAAGCAGGAAGGGTCGTCACTTTTCAGTTGGTCGAGAGAATAATGCTGAGAAGAACCAATATTAAGCCAAATGAGAAAACTGTGGTGAGCATCATAGATGGTGACAAATGGCTAGAGCACCTAGATCAAACTCAAAGAAAGCCACATGCGGATAATTCTCATTAAAGTAAAATAAAAAGGTTAGTCAACTAATGTCAAGAGGGTGTCTGTAACTCTCTTGTTCTCTGCAAGGCGGTGCAAAATGCACAGCCACAAAGCAAGGGAACTAGCCACTATTAAGATTGAAAAGGGCACCTTGGAAGATTCTGGAGCACAGGGGACCCAAGGACAAGGTGTATAACATAGTATAAATAACAAGATAACAGATAAATGACAAGGCTTTGTTATACCCCAAGGAGAAGTCCATAACCAAGTGTAAATTGATGTTGGGGTGCTTGGGTGCCTCTATCTGGAGGGGCCATGGTGGCTCAGATGTTCACCAGAATCCATTGTTAATCCTGTTAAAACAAAGTGACCTATGTTGTTGGAGACATCCTCAAGGATGTCCGCAAACAGGTCCACCCAAGGGGTAAAAACGTAGAAACTAATGATAGTTTATTAAAGCAAGTAGTCAAAAAAGGAAGTTTGGTCTCAGGTAATTATTAATAAACACTGTGGGGAGAATCATCAATTTTGCAGGAGTGGTACTAAGACTAAACGAATAAAAAGCACACACTACCATCAGCCATGTTGCTGTAGCTCAAGTAAGTCTGAACTCAAGTTATTTATTTTAGCCAAATTCACCCAGTTTTGGCAATATTGAAAATTAACATTTTTTAATTTTTCTTTCACTTTGATACCTAAAACAAAGCCAAATTCAGAATTTTGAAAAAAATACAAAAAATGACCACTCAAACGAGATAAAATTTACCAATGTCAAGGCAATTGATGACAACTTTTCTTTCTCGTTGCAAACACTTTTGCAACCCATTCAATTCAAGACTAAATCTAGTTTGATAATCTCATAGAGGGGATTAGTCTGCGCCCATGTCTGGGAGCAGTTGGGCAAGCAAGGCAAGAGGAGCAGGTGGAAGGCCCGCGGCCTCTAACGTTTGAAAACGCCCCAGAGAATCCAGCGGAATAGAAAAAAATCTAAAAAAACTGGTGGTCACAATTTCCCCGGAGATACTCATGTGGCAAGCACGATGCAACCAGTACATCAACACGCCACATTCCCAGCTACTTTCATTTGGTGGAATTCGGAGTCCGTGTGTATCTGGACATCCAAAAAACAGCCCTATGGGAAAAATTTTGTGAAGATGTACACAAAATTTTCACAACCGCGGTGTACATTGCACCTCACTCCATGTCACGCGGTTGGCTGGACCTAGGTTTCAAAAGCAAAATAGCAGCAGATGAGGCTGCAGTGGTGCGCGTAGTGGTCGACCTCCCCAAAGGGCAACAGGTCATCAAAACTAAATGCACCAGATGGACAAAATCAAACCAAATTTTCCTCACCTTTGACTTTTTGCCTACTACGGTAAAATGTGACATTTTGGAGCAACACCTGAAAGATGTTCTCACCATATACGGCGAAATACAATCTTTCAAAATGCAACATTTCATGCTGATGCCACACCTGTGCACCGGCAAAGCCATCGCAGTTCTGACCCCAACTGAGGAGATCATGAAGGACCTAACCCAGATCCCACACTCCACCTTTATTGACATCGCAGGGCACACCACCCACCCATTCCAGGTAACTGTGGACAGCGCGCCCCCATTTGCACCTACTGTGACGCGTTTGGCCATAAGGCACATGCGTGCCCCATCAAAGAGGGCGTTACATTCCAAGAGCACCCCTCGGCAGCCATGGCCAGCGGAGAGGCGCACTATGAACCAACTGCAAGCACCAAAGAGGCTTTCCCGTGGGGAGCACAAGGCTGCTACCTATTGGTAAAGCCCATCTCCCCACAGGAGCAGAAGAAGGCCAAGCAGGCCCATAGGACCGCGGCCAAGGAAGCGGCCAAGGTCACCACCACCATCCCACACTCACAACGCTAGGAGGACATGGAGACCTTCGCAGCAGAAGCAACTCGGGAATCCATCACCCAATCAGATTGGGAGGCCCATGCTGAATGGGCCACTCAATCCAAGGATCCGATGGGAGATTCAATCTCTCACCCAATCGCTGCACCCAAGCCCTGGTTGAAACTGACTTGGGACCTATCCCAACCAAAAAAAAAAATTTTGCCCCACTTGACGGTGCACCAAACTTATCTGCACTGCAAAAAATTCATCCAACGTCAGGAAAACAAAAAGTGAAAGCCAAAGCCAACGCGACTCTTTCCGTAAAAATTAACAAAAACCCTGATAGCATTGCTGCTAATACCTGCGCTGCCATGAAAGCCCGTGGGGACCTGGAAGAGGCTGGTGGGCCAGGGGGCCACCCCCTCACACCTAAGGTGCAATGGGGGAAACCTTCACTCTAGGGACGCTGAATATCGCCGGACTCAAGGCCTCCCCATCCCGGGCTAGGAAACTGAGTTTTTATAAAATAATTTACCCATGGATATCCTGGCCATCCAGGAAACCCGCTGTCCACAAGGTTCTGAGGAAGCTTGGAAAACAATGCTCCTACCATCCCTATCCTTTGGTCGAAGCACTGTGGGGTGCTAATTTGGAAAAACAATTTTTTCAAATTTACATCTTCAGAAACATTCCTAAATGACTGAGTGCTCGTTGTCACCTTCTCATGGGCCGATGTTGCACACACAATCATCAACATTTACGCCCCAAACGGTGCACAAGAGTGTCAGGAATTCTTCTCATTGGTCAAATCCCTCCCACTACCCCCCGATTCTTTCCTAATTGGCGACATGAACTGTTGGCTAACCTCACCAACAGACCGGTGGCCGCCCTCACCCCACGCCCCACAGGGTCACGTAGAACTACGCGTTCTAAAAGCCACCCTTGGGTTAATGGATGCGCTGCCGCGACATGCTTACTGCTCAAAAACATGACGCGTCCCCACGTCCACAACAGCCAATTAAGGTCCATGACCTGCATCGACCTTACTCTAGCGCTGGCGAAATTCCAACCCCACATCTCCCACTTCAAAACAACAAAAATGGAATTCTCCAACCACCGACTGGTCTCAATAACATACCACTTACCCGTCACAGTTGCAAAGGCCCCACATTGGTGCAAAATCCGCCCCCAGAGCTCGCGTCGCCAGGATTTTCCACATGGGTGGAAGAGGCAACTTTGGCAAAATCATTTATTGCACCATTTTGCGTGGACCCCATTTCCACATGGGCAACTTTCAAAGAAGACACCATCCGCCACTATCGCCATCTCTCATCCAGACGCTCACGAGCCACATTGGCGGTTATATCACATGTGCTGGCGGAATTGGCCCACTTGGAGTCCAACTTTCCAGCCTCAGGATATAGCCCTGCATGGGGCTGGAAGTAGGCGAAGGCAGCAGCCCACCTCAACGCACTTGAAAGGCAACACAAACATCAGGTTTGTGTCCAATACAGGGCCACACGCATCACTAAAGGCAACAAGTGCACCGCATACTTCTTCAAAAAAATTTTGCACCATGCCAGAGCGTGGCCTGCACACAGGTGCAAAGATCGGATATTTCTATTGTGGACACACTGGCTGAAGTGGCAATCAAAATGCAAAGATATTACTCTGAGATATACCGAGCTGAACCAATTCAGCCAGCTGAAATGGCGGAATTTCTTGACAGAGCTCATATCTGCACCATTTTCTGATATCCGGATATAATGAATTTAATTACTCCAAACAAATTATGGACTACCATTCACGGTGCTCCAAACTGAAAATGACCAGGCCCAGATGGCATTCCATATGAGTTCTACAAAAAATATTTTAAATACATATCCCCATTGCTGCTAGCCTCACTCAACAAAAGCCTGTTGGAAACGCGCCTCCTACCAGGAGGACATGAGGCTTTCACAGTCACACTCTTCAAGAAAGGGGATAGGCTAGACTTAGCCAACTGGCGCCCCATTTTTTAACAAACACAGACACCAAAATTTTAACAAAAATCATGGCTAACCGTTTAGGGACTGTAGCATCTGCCACCATCTCTCCAGAACAATTCGGTTTCATCCCCAGAAGGTCGATTTGGGATAACGTGCACTCTGTGGCTAATGTGTGTCAGTCCACAGCCTCTGGGGCACTTGTATTCTTGGACCAACAAAAGGCCTATGATAGAGTAAACTGGGAATACCTTAGGGCCTGCCTCCAACAATTCCACCTACCTCCCCGCTTCATTAACTGGGTGATGCTGCTCACGGAATCTGCAACAATGGCAGTGCGCGGCCCAGGTTTCCTAACAGAAGTAGTCCATCCTCAAAGGGGCCTGCGACAAGGGGACCCCCTGAGCCCACTCTTATACAACTTCAGCCTTGACCCACTACTGCGAAATGTGAATGCCCAACTCACTGGGGTCCATGTGCCAGGCCAAATCCCAGTCAAGATGATGGCATTTGCAGATGATTGCGTGATGGGGGTGTCTAATAACAAGGATGCATGCGCGCTTGAAGCCCTCATCCAGGAATATTCCCGGGTAAGCAACGCGGCACTGAACGCCTCCAAAACTGAAATCATCCTCCTTGGTCGGTTTCAGAACTGCTGGGCCCCAGCAAGTAGTTCCCAACCCGGCCCATCTGCTCGCCCAAGTCCACGCCTTACTAACTCAAAACACACCGCTCCACTGTTGCTCCCCTTTGTGCCACGACCTACCATAGGACCGGTACGCCATCTTGGCGTGTGGTTGGAGGCAGGTGGATACGCGTCAGCAGTAATGGAGTGCCATATACTGGACAACGTGATGAAGCGAATCGCCTTTCTCAGAGCCCACCCTACTACCCTCACTGGCAGGGTTGTTCTTGCCAACTCTATGCTCCTATCCAAAGTCTGGTTCAGAGCCCACGCCATCCCCTTCTCCCCAAGCTTCTTCAAATCCCTGTATGCTTTGCTACAGGGTTGGCTTTGGTCAGGCCGCCCTCCACCAGTACGGCTAGAGGTCATGTTTGTCCCTCATCATCATGGTGGCATGGGCCTACTTGACTTCAAAGCCCATGCCTCCAAGATCCTGGGCACCTGGATTGCAGCTGTCACTGCTCCTACACTCCCATCCCAACACTGGTCCTGCGCGGCCCGCTCCAACTTCTCCCGAGCCTTGGGCCTCAACAATCCATCAAACCCCCACTCCCTGATGAAATACCTCGCATCACACACATCAGCCACAGGTCCTCACGGGACCAAAACCCACTACAAACGAATCCTACTCTCCATGCAAAGCGCAGAGTGGAGAATTCATATTAGTGGACATACAACCCGAAGAGGCCGCCCTTCTCCTCAGTTCACACAAGAGGTACAGGGGCTACCCATCCATGATGGCGTGATCCCCATTCGACCCCAAGTCCTATCCAGGGTGGACTACCTGGACATGATGGACATCCCTTATTCCATTAAAACCCAAAAGACTATCTGGAAATACGCACACCATCCTCTGTTGCAGCCTCAAGTCCGCTCCCATGTGTGGCGCTGCCTGAGGCGGGTGTATCGTACAGCTGAGCGCTCTAATGCTTTACACTCATCCTGTGTCGTGTGTGGCCAGTATGGAACGCTGTTTCACCGCCTGGAGAAGTGCCCCACCTCTAAAGTAATATGGCGCGAAGTCCAACGTCTGCTAGGCCAGGATCAAACACATCCCTTCAGTCTGTCAAGAGATATGTTTGCTTCATCAATGGCCTCCCCCTCCCACCCTCCCTTCATGCTCTGGTGGTTGCAATCGCCATGTGGACTATCCACACGATTGTCTTGGATGCCATCGCCGGATCCATCCCCACCCTCCCTGAAGCTGTCCACAGATTCCGGTCTCATTTGGTGGATCACTTTCAAGCGTGGATGTTTGGATATCTCCCACCACATCGCCGACAGCTGGTCTCCTCCTGGTTCCCAGTCTGGTTCATCAAATCAGACCCCTTCCTCCACACGTGCTCAATAGTGGCTACGCCCCCTACACACGCTCCCTCCCCCTTCCCATAAGTGGCGTTCCCGCTGGCAACAAGAGATAGCATCGCTTCTCTGGGGTGCCTCCCCTGGTACTAAGTTTTGTCTCGTCTGAGTCATATTTGGAAGTGTCCGTCCCATGGTCGGCCTTCCCCACAATAAATTTAAATTAATGCAATTGATGACTGCTGCCCTGGTTTGGGGTGGTGGTTTTCTGCCATCTGGCATCTTTCAGCTGCCGCCAAAGTGCACTTAGGCTGGCTCTGCTAGCCCTCCCAACGCTACTAGGCGTTATGTTCCCCTCAGGACTAGGCCCATCTTCTCACAAGCTCCCAAGTGGTGCTCCAGAGCCCTTTGGTGCTTCCACAAGCAATTTGCATTTCAGCCTCTGAATGAATATAGGAATCTTATTATATGCAAGCGTGGCTATCATTGAGATGGCCACAGCAGTTTTTAAATCTGTCAGCTATAATGACTTCCTGCCCCTTTAAGGGTTATTTTGATCTTGGCTTCCATTTGGAAGCTGATGTGTGACAGCATCTAAGCTGCCAATAGTTTACAAAAAATCCGCATTCTACTGTTTGCATGCAGCTCCTGGATAAGGCTAATTTGGTGGTCCAGTTTTCCAGGTTGCCATTGTTTCTCTCCCCCAAACGCCTTTGCTACAAACTGACGGAGGGTTTAGTCATTTATGGCGCAGATCCCATCTTGCAGTTTGTGGTTCCCAACTGGATGGGTTAGTTGGTAGGGCCTTGCGACTTTGCAATGATCCGCCCTTTCCACCGTGACACCCACCTCATGATCCCCCCACGCATGATAATCAGATCCTCACCTGATCACCCTTTTTGGGCGCACGTTAAAAATGGCTGCACCACATGCTCTTGTTCTTTGAATTAGATCATTTGAAGCACAAATGCCCCATGGCTTCCACCTCCATAGCTTCCACCGCTCCTCCTTCTGGTGTCAGTCCAGCTGCTGCCTCATCCAACTTTTTCAAGTGGTGCATGATCCTCCCGCCCCAACCTCAGCTAATTATGGCACTGCTTCCAAAGCAGCAGCCAATCAAAATTTAAATATTTTAAAAATTCATTGTAATTACAGAATCCTGAGCCAATGGCTGAGACAATTTTTGACTGAGCTTCCATGATCAACTGTTTGCAGCCAATCAGGATCCGCCACTGCACCTACTCTGGTGGCTGGCCTGGCATTAGCCTATTTAAGGCCATTCAAAGTGCTCAAAGGGATTGATGATACAGATTAGCCCTTTAATGTTAAGCTCAATTTCGCCTTGGAGGAATTCTTTGTAAATCCTACAATTCACATCCCCGCCATTTTAGATCTAAAAACGACTTTCCTAAATATAAAAATATCAACAAAATGGCTGTAGAAGCAGCAGCTGCTCCAGCCAACACCCTCCTCCGCCAACATCTCCATGGGTCGATGAAACCCCTGGTTGATGGTATTCCAATCCCAAAAATTCCCCCATAAAATTTGATGAGGAAAGAAATTTGAAATTGAGGATCTCACCTTTGGAGCAAACCACGCTTTCATTGATGCGGCAAAAAATTCTCTGTTTGACCCCAATTATCCCTAACCCGTCATTGCATCAAGTCTTTCACTTGTGTGCCTTCTCTCATCACTTTCGCTGAGCATCAACTTTCTCAATAAATTGAGGCAATGGACACCAATGGCCTCATTTGCAAAAAAACCCAATTATACCCCCTTATGCTACATGTTGCTGATGCCCCAACACCTATGATATCTGCCATGGTCTGCCAGCTAAAGCGGGCGCTGAACAGAAGTTTCTTCAAAACTTACTCACCTTCTGATATCGCTTCCTAGGCTGATGACTTAGGGTATATTAGGAATTTTTATATTTCTAATAATCCCTTTATTTGGCTCAAAAAATAAAGATGTGTGGTGGTTCCCCCTTTTAAGTTGGGCACCATTAGTGCTAAAAAAATTAACCAGGTTTAAAACCCCATTCTCCAAGCAACTGTAAAAACCCATCCTCGTTTGTAATAAAGCTGGTGCGTTTTAACGCCCTTAATGTAAGCTGAGCTGACCATCACGCATACCCCTTACAACTTGTGCATATCTTGCCTTTACCTAGTGTTGGTCCAGGGTATGATTCAGGTCTGGAAGACATAACACCTTTACCCTTTTAGCCTCCTCACGCCTATTTTATCTCTACAATCAGTGCCCTCAATTGTGTCATTAACTTTGACAATGCTCCATCAAAGGTTTGGGGTCTGTTGTACCATGCCATGTATGATCCCATGCTTGGTTGAGAGAAGCTCAGAGCGCATCAATGGCAATTTTCACTGGTAGTTGGAGGGACTCTTCAAGTTGGTGGAAGCTCTTAGTATGGTCCAATATACTATGTCCATTCCCCGTTGTTGAAATAATTGGTACATGTTTGTGGCCTTAATGCTGGAGTGGCCACCATGGATGAAACAATTTTGGACAGTGAGGGAGTTGACTCCCCCAGATAATAATTTTGGTACAAAAGGGTTTCAGGCCCATTTATCCTTGACATATAAGGCGTCCAATAGGGCTAAGGATTGTTGGTCCTCAAAAGCCTTGGAAATTCCATTTGAAGTTTCTTAAAATTTGAGCTCCACATGAACTCCCAGCACCTGGCGAGCCACTTAATTTTATAGGCATGAGGTGGGCCCTATCGCCGTTCATTGCATGCTTGAGCACTTGAGGGGGAATTGGTTGCACTGCTCACACAAGCAGTACTTTTTTGATGGCCTTAATCAACGCCATCCATGACCAGCAGGTCAGGAGGGGCGCGCATAAGTCCATATAAGCTCTCTTTATATGTTGAAGAGCCCAGGCTCATCAGATGCTGAGCAACGATATGACAAAGGTGTTGATTAGCTGGGTTATTATATCAGGCAACTGACATGCCAAGAAAAGACTTGGCTTTCATTGAAGGTACTCCAACACCCACAATAGAATCTAAAGTCCACAAGGCATCGCTGTTCTGATAATGTGCAAATAAGAACCATGCACAGATAAATGCAGAAAGTATTGTTTTTATGAACATCATTCCCACCCCAACCATCAAGCTGAGCGCTGGTAGTAATATTGACCACGCTTTAAACATGAGGTTCAAACTTCCAGTGCCAGAAATAGGGGAATGTTCCTTCCATCTGAGATTTGCAATCAGGTTGTACTCCTGACTCATTTGAAGTTGTGCTTGATAACGTGAGGTGACATTTTTTGTCAGGTTTAGTTCCCTGAAGTTTTACTTCAAGTGTCATCTGTCAAATTGTTGTTCCTGTTTCCCCTTTGATCAGGGTGGATTAATTGGGTGGTAGGTCAATTTGCCCTACTTGGTTTGCATCTGGGTCATATTCCCACCTCTTTTGAATGTGCACTTGGTATTGAAGAGTAACAAGTTTGTAGTTTATAATCACAACAGTGTCTCCTTGAGTAGTGACCACAGAATTAATGTCTTCATCTTCCTCATAATTGTCATAAAAATGCTTTTCCAACGACAGTGAGCTCCTCTAGTGTTCCAGGCCAAACAGTGTGGAGGCTGCTTGGCTCTTGCTGTTTCGCCTTCATAGGCATACAAATCCCCACAAGTCCACGTCCAACCCACCAACCCAGAAGACCAACAACTTCGCCTTATCAACATTGGCCTCTCTTGGAAGTGCACCGGTGGTCCTCAGTCCCCTTCTTGAGCGTCCTGACCCCTTGTTTCTTCTACCTCATGACCAATCGCCAGCCCCTCTTGGGTGTGCTCTGGAAAGTCCATCTCCCATCCTTGGCGTCTATGGCATTCCCTGCTGCACCACCCTCATGGCTGACGGCCATCAGCCCCTTGTCATTGGTGGCCAGTTGGCCAGGTTCTTGTTGGAAGTTTCATGTAGGGCTAAGGTATAGGAACTGGCAACGTCAGCCTTTCCAGGCGTTTAACCTTGCGCCATCTTCAGGGAATCCCCTGTCCCTTCTTCCCTTAATCTAGTGGACTAACTACTGGCATCTAACAAAAGTTGGGCTAAAAAGAGATCCTTATTTAGGAGGGAGTGACGACTATTTAACCCCTAGGCTACTGCGCCTATACAAACCCCACTTGCCACTCAAGCTGGAACCTCATCCAATTTTAAGTTGTTCACAGTACCAAATTCCTCCCACCTGTTCTTCCTGAACACTAAATATTTTTGACTCATCCTCAGCCTGATTTGCCTTTCAGTCATACATAAATTACTACTTATTACATAAGTTAAGCATCCTTGGCATTAGTCACTGGTACTCAGATTTGGGGCATCAAAATCATTATCATTCGTTTGATATCAGAAACCTTGGCTTTCTGCCAGAAAACTCCATAATGACATGACAATTGACAGTTGGAATTAAACTAGGATTCTGCCAAGCACAAACAATTAGTAATTAATCAGTTGACATCCTCAGCTTTAATTGCCAGTGCTGACCTTTAAATAACCTTATTATTGAGGATTGACTCCATTACTTCAAAAGGCTCAAACCACCCATATGGGGAGCGCTGATTGTAATGTATAACATTAAAATAACTCTTAACTAGGCAATTAGCTGGCAATCAAGACCAACTAACTGACATCCCCAATTCTGATATTATCAGGAAAAATCCATACGGTTAATTTTCCAACAATTATCATGAAAGATTGAATTAAGAGATCAATTGTTTCACATCGATGAATCCCCCTTGGGTTGGGACCATCTAGTACTAAAAAAAAAGAGATCAATTGTTTCACTCATTTTAATACTCTAGATATTTGTTCTTCTGAGCTGGAGCATCATGTGAAACTTGTAAGGGGTGACTCATGAGGGTTTCTGCGCTGAGAGAGGCAATAGCTGAAATAACCAATGTGATGGCCATGATCATTACTGATACAAATGAGTGCAAGCCCGCCATTGGATGTGGTTTTTGTCTGAGACATCCATAATAGGTGAAAACAAAAAACTGATTTTAGCAAAAATTAAAAGTTCATTAAAGATAACACAAAATAATCCTGCACTCTACCATCAGCAGAGCACTGAGTTTTTATAGTTATAGGGAATTAGGGCGGGGACTGTGGAAAATTCCTTACAACAGGATGAATGAATCTTTTCAAAAAACGCCAGGACTTTTACATCATGACTTAGCTTGCACATTGCAGGTGCCTCAATTTGTGGTTCACGTTGCCAAATTTTGCTTTCATTGGGGTTCCAGCATTCCAGTGTATCTCATAATTTTCCTAAAAAAAGTTCCTTATCCTCAGAGAAATCTTTGCCGGATTTTTATGGGTTGGCATTCCTTTTGGTACTTTGGTCTTGATCCACCCAATTATACTCGGATTTCGTCGCAGATTTTACCAATTTTTATGACATAGGCTTTGGATGAATTTAACTTTGTGGCGTAATTAGCCCCTTCTGCTCTTTGACTTTTTAAAATTGAGGTGAGTGGCCTCATCAGGAACCCAACACTCATCAAGTGTGTACCCTAAATCTTCTAACTTCTCTAATGGAAGGGCTCAGGACGTTCCCCCTTCTTCAAGCTAAAGAGGTGAATCAACCAATCCAATTTTATGGGTGTAACTGAGATCTTTACACTGAGCTTCATTATAAAATGCTTAGCAAACTCAATATTTGTTTTTTTATGTCTACAGTGGATCTGCATTAAAGCTTGTTTTCAGTTAAAAAGGGTTATATTACTTCCAAATTCTCTGTTAAGGGTATTCTTTAACATAGACCAAGTACAATCCATGAAATATATCATGATCTCTCAGGTCTTACTATCAAGGCAGGTTTGTATGTGCTGGCACTTTTAGCAATCTGTAACTATTTCCATTGCACCTTCATACACATAGAGATAAGACTGGATGATTTTTGACCCCAGGCACATACTTCTCTTTAAAGGTGGGTTTGAAAAATCCAACAAGTTCAGAGAGAGCATAGATAGCATAAATAGCTGGAGAAGGAGGCCATTTAGACTCAGTTGGCTCAGTGGTTCCTAGGGCAGTTTGGGTGATAGCCTTATCAACTTGACGTTGGAACTCATCCATATCATCCTGGAGATTATGGTATCATTCATTGACATTATTGAATGATGCTTTGGCATCTAGGAGTCTCTGGAGGCTTTCAATCTTAATGGATTGGCTTTCTACTTTGGATGACAGGGTGTCTTGTTTAGCCTCAATTATTTGAAGTTTAGAACTTATTTTCTTGAGTTTGTCATTCAAAATTGGTCTGATTATTTTCCATAAGGTGATTAACAGAGAACATGTTTGGTGTAGGGAAGCAATTTTGTTATGCAATGAGCTATGTGCTAGATCCCCTTTAGAAATATCCCGTTCAGTATTCATCCATGCTTTTTGAGCCACCTTTAGTAGTTGTTGTTCAAGAGTTTTGACATGATATATGTCCTATGGCTGAGGGGTATGTTCAAGTATGAGATCATACCTGATGGGCTTAAATTACTATGGGTGTGGATTGTTTTTGCATAGGTTGACCAATAAAATCAACTAGATATAAAATGAATTTTGTAGATGGCGATCAGTAAATTTAGTATAGAGTGACCAATTAAATCAACTAGATCTAAAATGGATTTTTGTAGATGGCAATCAGCAAATTTACTATAGATCGACCAATTGAATCAATCAAGTAAATAAAATGAGGTATTATAGATATATATGTGAAAGTTCACCATATAATTGACTGATAAATCAACTAAATAATAAAACTAAATAAGTAAAAACTGCCAACCTTATACCTGAAATATTGAACTAATCAAGTTGACTGTCAATTATATATATATATTTCATAGAATATTTGTGTCAAGTTTATCTGAGATTGGTAAATTGTTTGGAAGTAGGTGTTGAAATAAACATGGATTAATAATGATTTATTTATAAGATGATTTCCTAAACCACCACAACTAAAATGCTACCTAATTTAATCTAAATCAATTAAAAATCTAATTTATCTGCCAGCTACTTGCCTGCTGTCATACACAGTTTTAGTTGGGGTAATTCAACCATTACTTAAGTAATCTAACCATCACGTTTATTATTCTTTTAAAAGTTAAATTACAAAACACAATGATAGTATCATATCATAACAGTAGATAAAATGTTAAGAAAGTTTTAATACCTCTCCAGCCATAAGGCATATAACATGCACTTAAGTTTTTTACCATAAGGTAAAACTTTAATAATTTTATTTTTATTTGAGCTTTGTGGATTTCATTAAAAGAGGGCCCAATAGGCGAAGAGGACCTGGGAGGTTCACAAGGACCTTCAGGGCCAATAGGACCAGTAGATCTGGGAGGTCCTTTTTAGATAATAGCTCCTTGAACAGGTGGCATGGCAGTCCTTTCATTAATCGCTGTATCTGAGTATCTAATGCTGTTATTCAAAAATTAGTAGTTTGGCGATTTTTAGTAATTTGGCTAATAAGCTTTGTCAACTCGTGCTCCACTCACTGGTCCAAGCCAGCAGTAGCATGAGCCATCCGCTGAGTATGTTCACTAATTGATACCATATGTGTCAGGATAACTGCAAGTTAAGTTTATATTGGCCTTCAAGTCTGGATGACCAAACACCCAAATGGCAAACTTAGATGCCAGAGGCACTGCTGCTTGAACAACGTTGAATCAAGCTGGAAGAGATTTCGCCAGCAAGCGCCTGTAGGCCATATATGTGAATAGAAACCCAGAAATGAACCAGGCTATCACAGACCCAGGACCTGAAGGTTTAAGAGCTGAAAAAAATGGGATTGGGTTGGGTGGCTTAATTTCATCATGATAAAGAAAAGATTTTAGGAAACGGGATTTTATTAAATTTAAAAGTAGACAATCAACTGTCAAAATTTTTCATTGTGTTACAACTGCTTAAATAGCAATTAATTTGGGGAATAACTTAACAAAAAATTGGGATCAGGGTCCTTAAAGATTCACCTAACCTGGCAAACTTTGAGTATGAAAACGATTTAATTTAAACTGACTTCAAAGTTTTCAGTTGGGTTGGGACCATCTGGTACTAAAAAAAAATTGTCAGCGGTGGACCAAGTCAATGTCAGTGTGACCTCAAACGCCCAAATTTTGATTTTGACCATGTTTCTGTAATGGGCGGGTTTGCGCCAATATGCAACAAATGAATTGGTCAGTAAGAGCCATGTTACTGACCATACTAAGTATAGGCTGGCAGAGGCCCATCCCTGAACCTGACCACCATGTCTCTTAATTGCCACATATTCTTGTACCACTGTACCCATGACGCAGCACATCAACAGCAGAGTCTGGGACCAGGAAAGGGCCAAGAACGATGCCAATGCCACACTGAGCTCACTGGTTGAGCTCATAGCTTTGATCCAATCTGCTTATTCTTACTAAATAAAATTAATGTTTCTGAGCTAGCAAATATCCTTTATTTTAAATTCCGTTTTTCCTCATAAAAGATGCAATTGCCCCTCAGGGCTGTGACGTCTTCCCCTAGATAGTGAACTGCAAATATGAAATAAGCTTTCCTTTTTATTAAACTCTTCCAAGTCCCAACCACAACATCTTTGGTGAAGATTCGCCAGCCCACTGGATCACCATCCACACCCTGTGTAAGCCCATTATCATTTCACGGATGTGATTTGGGTTTGGGATGGCAATTTTATCCAGTTCTGAACTTACCAAGTTTGTTGCCCGTTGAATCAAGGCCATATTCAGATCAAACTTCATTTAATCCAAACCAATGTACAGATCAGGTGCCTCCTGATCCGTTACATCACCCCCCTTTGAAGACCAGAACTCCCAGACCTTCTCTGGGAATCCCGCACAGTCCTCCTCTGTTTGTCACGTCGCCTTCTCCACTGGATAGCCCTTCCACTTCACCAGCAGTTGCTGCTGGCTTCTCACCCACTTGGCATCCAGTATCTGTTCCACCTCATATTCTGGAATCTCCCCTCTCTATGATTCAGCGGTCCTGGACGCTCCAGCCCCTCACCCCTGAAAACCTGTAGCTGGGAAGCATGAACCACCGGATGGGCACTGGAACCTGCTGGCAAACTCGACTCAAAGGCGACCCAATTAATGGCATGGATGATCCAGTATGGGCTCAAAAACTTTGGACCCAGCTTACAACTCTTGACTGGGACGGCATAGTTCTTGGCTGCCACCAATACCCAGTCCCCAGGATCAAACTCCAGATCCAGCACCCTTTGACAATCAGCCTGTCATTTCTGCTGAGATATTGCCTGCTCAAGGTTCCCCCATAGCTCCTTCCTGATATCTGACATGGTACATAAAACCTCATCTTCCCCCTGACATACGCCGCCCACTGACCCCCTGTTTGATCTGGGGTTGAGTCCATGATTCGCGAAAAATGGCGACATTCCTATTGAGGATTGAGAGTGTTTGTTGTAAGTGAACTGGGCCATCTGGACCCACAAAACCCAATCATCCTGTTGATCAGACATGTAACACTGAAGATACTGCTTGAGTATCTGATTCACCCTATCCATTTGTCCATTGGATTGCGGATGGTATGCCAAGGACTGACCAGCCCTGATTTCCAAATTTTTAGTAAACTCTACCAGAATTTCAAAACAAATTGTGGGCCCCAGTCTGAAATAATCTCCTCCAGTAATCCATGTCAGGAGAACACCTCATCGATGAAAATCTTCTCCTCATCCTTTGCCAAAAAAACCCCAGTACATGGGAAGAACTCATCATATTTGGTAAGTCTATCTACGACCACCATAACTGCGTCCTTCCCCTAAACCTTTGGGAGACCCACTATGAAAGCAACACTAATCAAACTCTAAGGGGTTTGCGGTATCAGCAGCAGATTCAACTTACCCAATGGTGGTTTTCTCGATGGCTTTGACCTCACACATATCAAACACTCCCGCACATACTTTTGGACATTCTTATGAAGGCCTGGCCACAAATACTCCCACTGCACCAATACCATTATCTTTCCTACCCCCGGGTGACCCACCAGCAGATGATCAAGAGAGGCTCAGATTACCTCCCGTTGTAATGATAAGTTAAACACCCATACAGATGACTTGTGGTATAGCACCCCAACTTTCTTCATGAAATCCGCATGGTACTGGTGCAGCTGACCCTCCGTCATCTCAGCTTTCAGCCTTCAGGCGAATTCCGCGCTCCTCTGCTTCTGGCGAACTTCCTCCCCCAATGCACTTCCCACATCTTTAATCATCACAAATTTGTCTGATTGGAACATTGTAGCCATGTTGAACTCTTCCAATTCCTCCTTCTCATACACAAAAGCCCCATCTCAACTCAGACAATCCGCCAGGACATTTGAAGCCCCAGGCCTGTACTCCACCCAGAAATCATAGCGGACCAGCTCCAAATGCCATCTGGCCTGTTGCTGGTTCATCTTTATTGGTTTTCTATAGTACTTCAAGGCTTTGTGATCCATCCAGATAACAAAATGATGCCACGTGTAGAGCAGGTGATGTTGCCATTCACAAAAGGCCACCATCGCTGCCAACAGTTCCTTATCATATATCAGATAGTTCATTTCCACGAGGAGCAACTTACAGCTGAAGTAACATATGGGATGCTCTAACCCATCTTCCCCTTCCTGAAGCAATACCGCTCCCACAGCATAATTTAAAGTGTCTGTCTCAACTATGAAGGGTTCCTTGGGGTCCAGATGGTCCAGTACAGGTGTGGTAAGTAACTTACCCTTCAGTAATTCAAAATTCCCATGCTTCTTCCTTTCCCCATATGAACGGAACATCTTGGGTTAAGCGCATGAGTGGCAAGGCTGTCTGGGAAAGATTTTTTACAAACCAACGAAGGAAATTCAATGTTCCCAAAAAAACTTCGCACCCCCATCTGATCCATGATGGCTTTCCATACCCGCACTGCCTGAAGCTTATCTGGACACACCCCCAATCTGTTTCAGAATACCACGTTGTCAAGGAACGTTACTGAGCTTCATTTGAACTCACACTTGGAAGGCTTCAACTTTAAACCCATATGGCTGATCGCCCCAGAATTTCCCAGACATCTCGTACATGCTCCTCCTGGGACTGCGAGAATACTAGAATATCATCCATATATAAGCAGCACAGCATTGGCTGATCATCCCTCCAAGGACATGGTCGATCATCCACTAAAATATCGCTGGGGAATTACTCAGCCTGAATGGCATCACATGATATTGGTACACCCCTAGGTGGCACTTAAATGCTGTGTATTGCTGGTGCTCCAGTCTCACTGGTATCTGATTAAACGCGTCCGCAAGGTTGTGCTTTGTAAACACCATGCATCCAGTAACCATTGGAAGAATGTCCTCCAACATGGGCATTAGGTACGGATCTGGCTCTGTGACTGCGTTTAAGTGAGAGTATTCCACACATGGGCATAAATCGCCACTCGCCTTTGGTACCAGCAGTATTACAGACACCACCGGTGACATGGATGGCTCAATTAAACTTTTGTTCAACATTGACTCCACATGGCCCTCCAATGCTTCTCTGGCCCGTTCATTAAGTGCATAGATTGGGCATCCCTGGGAAGCTCTGACCCCTCCTTAAACTGGAATGAAAACGTGAAAGAGCCCGTAGTGGAAAAGGCGAACTACCAATGGGACCAAATACATCAACAAAGTCACTATATTTGGGTGGTAGCTCTACCTCCTGCATCCCCCCTAAGCTCCTGCATCCACTCAGGACGTCGCCCCCACCTCCATCTTCCACATCATCTGAGGTCCGATCTGCGTTGACAAGGTAATTGTCTTATGCAACAAATTAATCCGTGGCTGGAAACAATGCCACCATCACATCCCAGCACCACGGGGTGGGCTAGATTCTGGATCACACAGAAACCCTCCTTCAACCAAAAAGGGTTCTGCCAAATGACAATCAAGGGCTCCAGAACCCACGATGGGGCTCTTCTTGACACATTGGCAAACACTACCTCAGGACCCCTTCTCATCACCAACTACAAATGTTCCGGTAAGGCAAACTCCACATAATTTTCCTCAGCCCCTGTATCCACCAGGGCCAGCACCTTCTCTGTCTGACCATGCAATTATAACTCCACCGAAATAAATAACCTAGGATAAAGCAAAGAAGAAGGTTTAATGTTAAAAGCATTCTTGGATTGCAAATTTGCAGGTAAGGTAGGGTGGGGACTAGGGCTCTTCCTGGGTCCCTGGCCTGTTCTCCCCAGCTCCTCACCACCTCCCTTGCGGGATTCCCCATGGATATTCCCAAAGTTCCATGGAGAACCCCGCCAACCTCCTCATCCTCTGCTGGCTACAACGGGCAACTAAACCCTTCCCAGGGACATTGAATCCTCTCATTAGTTATGCGCCAACGCCAGTTGTTTCTCCACTTGCACCGCCAAAGCAATTTCCTCCACCAATGAACCCTGAACTTTAGCAGCCGCCATAGCAGCCAACATGTCCACTTGCAGCCCTTGTCTGAACATTCGCGATGATTTTGAATCTGACTCTTTCTGCTTCCGCCAATGGATGGAAAATCTTCTCATATTCTTCCACCAATCCTCAACCCTGACATACTGTCAACAAAGCTGACCACGCCTCATCCTGCGCCCCATCTGGGTAAGCCGCCCATTTGATCCAGTCCACACACTCATCCATGGATCTGGGAAGGCATCATTGCTATTCAACCAACTCCTGCACCCACCCATAAATTCCAGGGGTAGTGCCTCCACAATTTGTGCGATCTGCAATGAGAAAGGGGTCTCCCCACTCATTGCTTGAGCCAACTGCACCTGAAAACGAATCTGCAACACCACTTGGTGGATCTTCTCTAAAGCTCTCATGGGCAAAGCAGCCCGACTTTTTGGGGATGTAGGTCCCCCTGGCATTCCTCCATCTTAGAAGGTCTCTAACCACACACTTTAATCACCTCTCTTATTACAAACGTAAGCAAGAAGCTCACCATCACTACCATCAACACATTGCGGTACCATTCCTCCCCTCCTGGGGCCACCACCTCTTCTTGGGGACCCCACAAAACTGACAAGAAATTATTTGAGTTGCATCTAATGTAACAGGCAGGTTTGCGCCAATACGCAATGAACAAATTGGGCAGTAAGAGCCATGTTACTGACCATACTAGGTACAAGCCAGCAGAGGCCCATCCTTAAACCCAACCACCATGTCTCATCATTGCCACATATTCTCATACCACTATTCCCACAACGCTGCACATCAACAGCAGAGTCTGGGACCAGGAAAAGGCTAATAACAATGCCAATGCCACACTGAGCTCACTGGTTGAGCTCATAGCTTTGATCCATTCCGCTTATTCTTACTAAATGAAATTAATGTTTCCATTCTAGCAAATATCCCTTATTTTAAATCCATCTTTCCTCATAGAAGATACAACTGCCCCTCAGGGATGCAACGTCTTCCCTAAATAGTGCACTGAAAATATGAAATAAGCTTTCCTTTTGACTAAACACTACTGAGTTCTAACCACATTTTAGCAAAGATTTGCCATCCCACCAGATCACCATTCACGCCCCACATAAGCCTGTTGTCAATTCATGGATGTGATTTGGGTTTGGGATGGCTATTTTACCCAGTATCAAACTTACCTAGTTTGATGTTTGTTAAATCAGAAGCCATATTCAGATCAAGCTCCACTTGATCTGAACTAATGTATGGATCAGGTACCTCCTGAACCGTTACAGTTTCCAATAGTTAGCGCAATGGCGTCTTGCCTGACAGGCAATAGGAACCTCTTAATGCCACCCCACATATGGGCAGTCCCAAGAGGTGGGAATTGGTTTGGTATACCCAACCTTCCCATACCCATTCGTTTTGGCATCCATTTGGCCAAGCAATATTAATTGAATAATGATTCTAATATAAGGGGGAAGTTTTTGAGCTGGTGGCAACTTTTGACAATGACCCAATGCAAATAGTAATTTCTGCCAAAGAGTTGACATTTAGCACATTTGTCTTAGAAAGCACATGCCATTCAGGCTTTGTTCCCATTGTTTTGACAAAAGTTTTGATTTGGTGACAACATTTCTCAATGGCCTGATGCTATTGGCAAGTTTACTAAGGATTTGACGCTGGCCACTTCCTTATTGGAAGGTACACGCCCATTGGGCTTTGTCCTCAATGTTTTTGAGACAAGTTTTAGACCTTCAATAACGTTTCCCAATGGCCTTATTCCATTGGCAAGTTTTGTTGAGAATTCAACACTTGATTATACATTTACTTGATGTACATGCCTGTTGGCTTTGTTGCTAAGGGTTTAAGGCTTCCAGACCTTGATTTTCAAGAGCTTGTTGCCATTGACTTCATAAGGACCTTTATGCCCATGTGGGTGCCAGCTTTTTAAGTATTTCAGCGCAAGTTTCCTCAATTCGCCATACTAATTTGGTGGAGGTTTTTGTGGGGACAGGTGGTGGGATCTTCAAAGGAAGAGCTGTTACACATCACTTGTCTACCACATGGGCGAGATTGCCCTGTGAGATGAGAGGGACAGATGCCCTTCTCAGACCCTTTTTTGTAGGGAATGGGAACACTACCTATTCTAGGCAGAGGGGACGCTCCCCCATACTTACATTATTCTTCCCTTTTGCCAAAGGTGTAGCGCCACCACTGGGGAACTGAGTGAGGGCCACATTTTTGTAAGATTTTGGCAACTTGATCGCCATTAAAGTAGCAATCTTTGGGGGAGGACGAGAATCTTCAGGGTGGGTGACATGGAAAGCCTCAACCAGCTCCAAGCAGTTTGCGCAATCTCTGGCTGTAACCCAACTGTTTTCATAGGCTGGATAGCCTTTCCAAGAGACGAGATATTGACTGGTTGCTGAGATATGTGGGAAGTTAGGCTGCCCTTCACTTCAGCCTCTGTATTCTCAATCACAATATGCTCTGGATCTGAGGGGATTGGCCACTTGAACGGGGACAACTGAGATACATGGAAGACTGAGTTTGCTACCAGTGAGGTGGCAGTTTTAACAAGAGAGTGCCATTACCAAAATCTACCTCCACCAAGTGAGGACCTGATAATTTTCAAAACTTATGCAAGGGCACCTTCATCCTCAAATGGCGCATGTTGAGCATGACATATGAAACCACTTTTATTTCATATTCTGGGAGCCTCTTCCAATCTGTGAACCATTTGTAGTCTCTTATAGCCTTGATCAGATGCTTCCAAACCAAGGATTGTGTGGCCAAAATATTCTGGGCATGATCTGCAGAAGCTGGTACCTCTGGGCAAAGGAATGGGTTTACTGAGAATGAGGGGTTGTATCCCAAGGTTGCTTTATATGGGAAAAATCCAGTGGAGGCATGCATTCTGCTATTATACACAAACTGAGCAAGAGAAAGGCCATCAGCCCAGGTATTGTGAGCGGCTGCAGCGTAGCACTGCAGGTACTGTTACAGGTTCTGATTGACCCATTTAGTTTGTTCATTGGACTGGGATGATATACTGTGGAATAACAGGGCGTAATCTTCAAGACCACCAAGAGCTCATTCCAAAATTGTGCCATGAACTAGGGCCTGCAGTTTCTGACAATCTCATGTGGAAGGCCGAACATAGAGAACACATGGCGCACAATGAGAATGGCAGTTTCCTCAGAAGTAATAGTGGAAGAGCTTGGGATAAATAAGGAAATTTTGTGAAGCGATCAACAACCACCATCACCACTATAAACTCATTGGAATTGGGAAGTTCAATGATGAAGTCCACAGACACTGATGTCCACGGACCCTCTACATGATGTAAGGGGTGAAGAAGATCACTTTTTCCGGACCATTCTGACTTAACCCATGCGCAAGTTACACAGTCTGCAATCCAGGTTGGAACCTCCTTTGACAAGCCCGCCCAATTATAGGTACACTTGATTAAGTCGATACAACTCTGATTTCCCAGATATCCAAATTTAGGAAGATTGTAATGAGCTAAATCACTTCAGCTCAAAGGAGAGGAGAAACTAAACCCATTACTGAAATATAATAAGACCCTCAGCCAGAGAATACAAGAAATGTTTAGAAGCAGGGAGGGACAACTGCTCCAGAAGGTCTACACCTTCCACACAGGCAGTTTGCACTGCTAAAACCTGGGAGATTAGGGGCACATCTGGGGCTAAGTCTGCTTTTGAAACCATGGGAGATGTTGAGATTCTGATATGAATGGATAATAAGCCCTGAAGAGCTATTCCAGAATGGTGAGAATCCATCAATTAGGATATTATTTATAAGTATTTGAGCACCTTGAGATGAGTTGATATTGAGATGTAACAATTATTATTGGATCTCCTATAAATAAGGTAATTTTGACATTTGATTAATATAATTTAGATTGCCTCAAAATAAGGCGATAGAGAATTGAAGAATATTATCCCAAAACCAATAAGATTCAGCTGAATAGAATAGTCCAAGATAAGAGAATGGATTGTCCAAAGTTGCTGATATATAAATGAGATGGGGCGATTGAAAGGGGAGACTGTTAATAGGAAAGAGAGCAGAACAAAAAAGAGTCGGTGTATTTATTAAATAAATAAAAGTGTTATTGGGGCAATTGCTCCATATTTTATTATATTTTCAAGTGTGTTTGGAGGACTGGCAATCCTCATATTGTCTGTCCATGATTCAGTTGGTTCAACCTGTGTAACCCTTAAGGCATATCTTAACGGTTCACCCAAAATTATAACAGTGGTGCCCACTACAGGGGCCCATTGATCAACCACTAAAAAATCAAATTCTTCAGTCACTGGCCATGTCTCATCAGGCTGCTTTGCTTTGGAATCCTCACAAAGCACTGCACCAGCCAAATATTAGGAACTCAAACTCACTTTATACGTGGTGCTCAAGAAACAGGACGAACTTCATCAATAACAGAACGCGCTATGCACCAGCTTGACAGAACATTTAGTCAAATGTAAATTCTGGGGAAACAAAACAAGGAATACGCCAATTGCTTGGATGACACCACCAAACAACTGCATTGCGTGGAGCGAAAATTGACCAGTACCTCCCAGCCCTCTCATTGGGAAGAGGAAGAACGACAAGGGGGGTACTATATGACAAGGAATATGACGTTGGCTGGAGCTACTACACCCAGGAGGGTAGCTCTGGATATGAATATAAATTGGAGCACAATTCTCTCAAGTGATGGCAGTATTACCCATGGCAGAGGCCTACACTACCTCTGAAGCAGCATAAATCCCACCCTCCCTGGACCAGCTCCTCATTGAGAGACTTCTTATGGGTCATGACCTATTCTTCAGTATGCTCCAAAGAGTTGCATCTATGAACAGGATGAGGAGGTCAATATTTAGAAGCTGCCTCCATTTGATTGCAATGGGAATACCCACAGCTTCTTCAAACGTTTTTGGTTTGAAGCAGAATGTGCATCTGATTGGCATTAAGCTAATCTGTTGATATACGCCTTGGATGTTGGGAGTGTCAATCAAGTCACCTGCTACCTTCCAAGCTGCACTGTTAACTATCAGGCTGTAAAGGATACCATGCTTTGACTGGTTGGGTGTACCTCAAAAATGTCGCAGAAAAAGGCGAAAATCTTGACTATTGGGTTCCGCCATAATGAGACCCTCACAGAGTTCGCTAATCAATTTATGGTGGAAGCTCACATGCTGATTGGGGCAAGCTATTTAGCAGAAGCCAAAATGTGCATTGAAATGACCTCTGCGGTGAAGCCATACCTTGAGCTTCACAATGTCATTTTTGGAAATTTTGAATAATGAAATTCCCCTGCTTAAAATTGTGCAGTTCTTGCGTCGCATATCTGCTAACTTCCCTCCACCAAATATGGAGTGGAATAATACCGCCTCCGCTGGACCCTCTTATTTGGGGGAATATTTTTTTCTACCCACATTCCACCTAGTAACCCCACAACCTTACTATAATTCTGCGCCTCATCCTTGTTCAAATTACTCCCAACTGTTCAACTTCCGCCACAGCCCCATTTACAAAAATTGTCAGCAACCTAAATACTGACCCAGGCCTAGTTATGCTGAACATCAGCAATTGTCTTACCTACCTGGCCCTGGTTATGCCAAACATCCCCAGAATTATCTGACTGGACCCTGTTATGAAAACTAAGGGCGCTTCAGTTATGGGGTTAATTGCTATGAGTGTGGTCGCCCTGGCCACTTGGAATGGAGTTGCCTTAACCATCATGTTCACTTTGTGAAACAGGATCAATACTACCAGGGAAAAGATGGAGTGGAGTAGAGATGGGACTCTTTACCTCTGTGATCCAACCCCAAGCTTCCCACCTGAATCAATTGTAGTTTATCCAGCAGAAGTCCCTCAATACAATGATGGGATTTTATACCAGCAACCAGTTAGATAAGTGAACATACTGATATGAGCGTAAGCCAAGGCCGCGGCAGATGAAAGACCTCAGGAGCAACTGAAGACATATGCCTGCCAAATGCTTGATCAAGCTTCCTTGGACAAGCTGGATTCCACCACAGATGCGCCAACTCTAAGAGGAGTAAACGTCGCCCTTCTGGTAGACACCATTGTTAAAGAATACCATAAGGTCAGTGAGGGGATTATGAGTTTCTTTGTGAAAAGAGATCCCATAGTAGTCCACATATTAAACAGTCAATATCCTTCTTATTCTGAGTGTACATACTGTGACATTTTTTGGCAGATACTAGAGTACACACAATAATAGATACAGGCGCCCTGGTCAACATAGTTTCTACTAAGTTGATGGCAAAGTTGACGTTAAAACCTGATGTGGACCATCAAATGATGTATGGGACTGCTGGAGCGGAAAGCATGGTCTCTGAGGGAGCGTACAGCGCGTTACCTTTGAAGTTTAGGTCCATTGTTGTTGTAGCTCCAGCGATAGTACTATCCAACAGTAACTATGACCTGATAATTGGAACTGATTTCCTGAAACATTTTAGAGCTGTCGTTAATATGATGGATGAGACCTTTAAAATTTTTGGGCAGCGGATCCCAATTTACTTTACCTATAACGGAATGCCAAAGGATCCAGTGCACATGGGCCATATGAATCTTTCATATAATGATGGAATGGTTCCAGTCCTCTATCATAAAATAAAAAATAAGACTCAGGCCCTCCCCCAGCAGATATAAAAATATCAAGGGCTACCTCTCTGATCTTCTGGGCCTATATCTATTCCTTCTGGACATCAAGTCATAGTGAACACCGAGTAGAGGTGGAAGTGCCAACTGGGCTTTATGAGGAGGTCATTGGGCCCTTTCAGCAAACGCGCCTTGAGCCTCATGTGGCTCCAGGGATTATACTCCCAGGCCATAGAGATCAAGGTTTTGTTAGAAGATCTCCAAAAAGAACCAATAAAAATCCGCTGACACCAAATAGTGGCGTATTTACAATTGACCCCAATTGAGGAGGTCTTTCAGGTTCACAAGTTTGGTTTTTAGATGAATCTTGTCTAACCACTGAGTTGCAGCCTGATGTAATAACAGTGGTGCCACAGGAGAATTTACTAGGGTTTAGTTGAAGAACAAAAAGATCAAGTGATAGCTTTATTTCAAGAAAATGAAGAGATTTTTGCTGTCAATGACCACGATTTAGGGTGTTCTTGGGGGTGGTCCATCGATTAAACACTAAGGATCATCCTCCCATCAGACCTTGGATAATCCACTGATTGAGGGCAGCTGAAGATGTCGTTGATGAGTAAATTGATAAGTTGATGGAGCAAGGGATACTCAAACCATCCAAGATTCTGGGGGCTTCACCCGTTTTGATTGTAAAAAATAAGGGCAGCACCAACCAGGTGGTGATAGACTACCAAAATCTCAACAGTATTACAAAGAAGGACTTGTACCCCTTGGTATGGATCAACAATGCTATTAATTGGTTAGGGATACCTTTTACTTCTCAGCAATAGACTTGATATCAGGTTACTGTTAAATCAAGTTGTATGTGGCGGAACAGAAGAAATGCGCTGTACTCACATCCAAAGGCCTTTTCATTTGACCTGTATGTCACAAAGGCTGTGTAATGCCCCGCTACATTCCAACAAGCCATGGACACTATCCTCAGTGACCTGAAGCTGTTGTATGTCCTAGTATACCTTGATGATACCAACGTTTTCTCTCAAACCTTTTCTGAGCACTTTGATCATCTATAAGCAGCATTTCTCTGTCTTGCTGAGTCAAACATCAAACTTAAGCCTCAAAAATGTAACTTCTTTAAAAATCAGTTGGAATACCTGAGGTTTGTGGTAGACTCCAAGGGGCTGAAACCACAGCTGGCCAAGGTGGAGGCCAACCAGAAAATGATTGTAGCTAATAGTAAGCGTGACATACAGGTATTTTTGGGAATGGTCAGCTATTACCAGCTCTTCATCCCCTAACTTTAGCTGTACTGGGGCTGCTAATTGAGTTGTTAAAAAAGGATGCCATTTTCAAATGGTTGGAACTCCATCAATACACTTTCAACCTACTTGGATGGCGCTTATCAGTGTTCCGGTGCTACGCTATCTGAACTTGATAAGGAGTCTATCATTCAGATGGATGCGTCCGTTTCCGCTGTTGGGGCAGTCTTTTCTCAGAAAGACGATGAGGGAGAGGAGCATCCCGTTGCATACTGCAGTCAAAGACTGAATTGCCATGAGCATAATTATACTGTGACCAAGTGGGAGTGCTTAACAATGATCTAAGCATATAAGCAATTTAGGGTCTACTTGCATGAGGTAAAGTTTAAAATCACAACAGATCACACGTTGTTATGTTGGTTGCAGAACCTCAAGGAACCTGAAGAGTTCTTAGCCCAATGGGCTCTCAGACTACAGGCTTATGACTTCAAGATCCTCCATCAAACGGGAGCAAAACATCAGAACACTGGCTGGTTATCTAGATTGCCAACTATTGCAGTTACGGCGGATCTCAGTGATGTGATGTACAATAATATGCTCAGCGGAAAGTATGGTGACAAACCACCCCAAGTAATAAAATTGTTAAATGAGATGCGAGCAAATACCTTACAACGGAATGGGGAACTCTACAAGCAGATTGATAATTCTACGGTGAACTTTCCATGACCCTCAACATGGCCATGGGTTATTATGAGCGCCCACAACGCAGTTGGACATGGTGGTGTGCGCATGATAATGGAACTGTTGTGCCCTTGGTATTATTGGGAAAGCATGAATTTTGACGTTCTTGAAACCATTTCCTGTTGCCATCAGTGCCAAGTGGAAAATCCTTCCCACCAGAAGACCTTGTACCAGTTAGTAAAATCACATTTTGCTTAGAATAAGGTTTTCCTTGATATCGTTGTCCCTCTTCCAATGGCAGCTAACTGGTGCAAGTACATTCTGGTGACTATCAACCACTTGACCAGGTGGGTTGAAGTGAAGCTGATATGGGACTTGGGGGCAGTCACAGTGGCCAGGTTTGTAATGAAATGTATTATCCAGCGACATGGCTTCCTTCAGTTCATTCTTTCTAATAATAGAACTAACTTTACCTTGCACATTCTTCCCAAGTTGATTGAACTAATGGGCATCCACAGGGTTCTGATGACCTCATATCACCCTGAATCCAACGGAATGGTCAAATGGGTTAATGGGACCCTGGTGAACATCCTTAGGAATCTGGTAACTGATAAGCCCTCTTATTGGAGCTCCCTCCTGTCTACCACCATCTTTGCTTACAATATCAGCTAACATTCCAACATGGGAAAAAGCCCCTTTCAACTGTTATACGGACGATACCCTACTCTTCTGGCATTGCTTTATTCATGCACAGAAGATACTGGCGGAATGGATCCCCATCATTACTTGACAAATTTAGCTGACACGTTGTTCAAGTTTCAAATGGAAGCATACTCATTCAGCTTGGCCAAGGAGATTAAGAATTAGGATGCTAATCAGGTACATCATAGTGGGTTGGCCCAGTTCCAATAAGGTGAGATGGTTTTGTTCCACGACCAGCATGAGTTTGGGCAGAAACACAAGCTGGACAACATCTGGTTTGGTCCGTTTTAAATAAACAAGAAAACAGGCATTGATGCATAAACCATCAAAGACCCATTGAGTGGTCAAATCATTAATTGCATACAAGCAAAGTTTTCTGAGCATATAAACAATAGGAGACTTACCATACAGTCTAAAGGGGGGTAATGTCGATATTCTGATATGAATGGATGATAAGTCCTTAAGAGCTGGCAGTTGAAGCCACTGCTGCTCCTGCCAACACCTTACTATGC
Organism: Massospora cicadina; assembly: GCA_022478985.1. Lineage (NCBI taxonomy): Eukaryota > Fungi > Entomophthoromycota > Entomophthoromycetes > Entomophthorales > Entomophthoraceae > Massospora > Massospora cicadina. The sequence goes on along the minus strand of JAKSZP010018775.1, from coordinate 49,166 downwards.
CAGCAACTCCACGGGGTGATGGAACCCCTGGTTGAGGGTATTCCTATCCCCAATTTCCTCAATGATTTTGAGGAAGATGCAAAATATGAGATTGAGGAGCTCGCTTTTGGTGTGAGCTGCGCTTACATTGATGCGGCAAAAACCTCTCTTTTGACCCCAATTATCCTCAAACATGCCAGTGCATCAAGTCATTTACTTGTGTGCCAGCTCTCATCACTTTCGCTGAGCATCAACTTGCTCAATACATTGAGGCAATGGATACCACTGGCCTCATTTGCAAAAAAAAACCCCAACTATACCCCCTTATGCCACACGTTGCTGATGCCCCAACCCCTATGCTACCTGACATGGTCTGCCAGCTAAAGCGGGCGCTGGACAAAAGTTTCTTCAAAGCTTACTTTTTTTTAGTACTAGATGGTCCCAACCCAAGGGGGATTCATCGATGTTTATTGAATTGAGCCTGGGCTCCTAAGAGCCTGAGGCGAGGGAAGGGGAGGGAGGAGGCATCGAGAAAGGGAGGGGGTTTGAGCGCCAGAGCTGTGCTGCAGTGACAACTGAGCGGGGGAGGGTTGGCGACATAGTGCAGACCTTCAGGGCCATCTCAAAGTGTACCTGAAAGTGGGTGATCATGTGTGGAAGGGTCCACACCTGCTGGTCAAAGGCAGCACGAAGGAAGGAGTTATGGATGGTCCAGATGGCTGTGGCATAGGCAAGGACACGGAGGGGTTGGTGGCAACCAGGCAATGTCTGCTCAAACATAAGTCTTGCACAGGGTGTTCAGACCAGGGCTGAGCATGGAGGAGCGCGCGGGCCTTTGGCCAAAATGTGGCGACACCTGGACAGATGAAAAAACGATGGAGGTGGGAGTCAATAGGCTCCACACAGCGTGGGCAGCTTCGGTGCTGGAAGGTAGGGCCAGTCCGGTCCCCTGTCCTGTATAAACAGTGGAGCACCCTCCATAAGGTGCTGGACACCTTTGCTGACAGGATGGGGTGATAGACGTCCTTCCACAATTCCTTAAGGTCAAATCTCACGGAGGGAGGGAGGAGCTCAAGGAGTCTTGGGTGGATGGGAGGACGATCTTGGGGGTTAAGGCGAGTTGTGACAACTTGTCCATTGTGCACAATTTCATGGCGACGGGGGCTGAGGCCAGGGCCTTCCCTTCTGTATGGGAAGGCATGGTGGATCCGCGCGCCTACTCGTTTCAGGGCAAGGAGAGCCTGGTTCCAGCAGGGGGATGAGGATGGTTTTAGGCGATGGCCTGGGTGGTTTGTGAGCCACTCCCCTAATGAGGTCAGAGATGCTCTAGGAAGACCCAGGGCTGCTGACACTGACTGGCGGAGGGCGGGCGCCCATTGGGGCATGGGGGTCGCGTCCCAGCAGACATTCGGCCATAGGAACTTCAGGAAGATTGTGGTGGCGTGGGATCGCGTGTCCAGAAGCCCTAGGCCCCCTTCATTGCAGGGTCGGGCAATGGTTGAGAGGGCCATTGGTGGATGGTTTGAGCCCCAGATCCAACAGCGTTCTTCAAAGCTTACTCACCTTCTGATATGGCTTCCTAGGCTGATACCCTAGGGGCTATATTAAAAAATTTTTTAATTTATAATAATCCCTCTGTTTGGCCCATTTGCAAATAAAAATGCATGGCTGCTCCCCTTTTGAGTTGGGCACCACTAGTGCTAAATAAATAAGTCCTTAAGAGCTATGGCCGAAACTTTTCTTTCCCATAACAATCACTTTAGTTACTACAATTTGATTTGAACAGCAATTTTTGATAATCACACAGGAGAGATGGGCAATTTTAATAATAAACCTAATACAACCTGGGTGAGCGTCGCATCAAGAGGTGCGCAAAACGATGCACCCAAGGGCAAGAAACGCCCTGGAGGGGGACCAGGAACTTAAGCCGCCAAGAAACCACAAACTCAGTCACCATCTGGGTTTATGGTATTTACTATAAAACAAGGTCAATACATGTATATCCAATGTAACCAACCCCTTTCAAAGGTGGAACATGGGCTCCAACTCTTCCTTGGGGATGAGTCCCCGACCCTGTGGGAGAAAACATGTGAGGCACAGCCCTCCCTTTTCCCCCACGCAGTATATGTCACCACCAACAACATGGGCCATGGCTGGATTGATATTGGTTTCAAAACAGCCAAAGAAGCAGATGCTGCAGCAAAAGTCTGTGTTGAAATTGCCCTTCCTGAGGGCAAAAAAATAGTGCGCACCATGTGCACCATATGGAACAAAGAAAAAACTTTGTTCATCTCCATCAACTTGCTCCCTACCAATTTTCCTTATAATATAATTGAGGAGGAGCTTGCAAAGGGCTTGTAGCCTATGGAGAAATTATGCAACTCTAATTACAACAATTTCGCCTGACGCCAACCCTGTGCACAGGCAAAGCTATCGCTGTGATCAACCCATTCCCCAAAGTGGAAGAAGACTTATCAAGAATACCCCGCACAGCAGAGTTACACTTTGCAGATGGGGGACAGTCATCCACATTCTGAGTTACACCAGAACGCGCACCGCCTATATGCAACCACTGCGGTTCATTGGGACACAAGGAACACGCATGCCCCATGAAGGAGGGATTAATGGAAGCAGACTACTGTGAGGAATCCATGGACGAAAGTAATGAAAACTTCTCTATAATGATCAACGGCCACCACCCATTCCGCTGGGGTGAAGATGGACTTTACTCCATCGTGGACCCAGTTACACATAAACAATTCAAAGCGGCACAAAAAGCCTGCAAGCGGGCAGTGGCTGAGATGGCAACACACGCAGAATCATCCACTGACCCCAGAAAAATTAAATAGGATATTTTGGATATACACTTAGCCAACCAATCAGAACAATATGCCCAGGTCAAAAATTTTCACAGTAACCAGACTGAGTCACCAAGCAACATCAATCATGCACACTTTGAGGAACAATTCAGCCACAATATGGGCGAAAATGCGGTGCACAATTCTCCAAATTTGAACCCCAAAATTACAGGACCCAATCAGCATCCCGCATTGAACCATCATGAGATACGTGTGGGAAAAGATAACAAAAATTCCAAAAACTGCAATTCTCACAAAAAACCGAGTCAGATCAAGGGAACTTACATTGTCACTGAGAGAGTTGGAGTACAGACGCAGAGCATGGCCAAAATGAGCCATGGTAGGTTAGGGCCAGAGGGCCCTCCCAACTGCTCCTGAGGCGCCATGGGCACCTCAGTGTCATTAGGGACACTAAACATTGTGGGAGCCAGAGCTCAAACGTCCCAAGCCAAAAAGATGGACTTTCTGTGAAAACCCCTTGTAGACATCTTGGCCATCCAAGAAATCCACTGTCTATGAGGGGAAGAAGGATCCTGGTCATCCAGGGTCTCACCATCACAATTGGTATGGATATCTCACTGTGGGGTGATTGCCTGAAATAACAAAAAATTATAAATTACAAACTCCTCATCATACCTTCATGGCTGCATCCTGTAGCAATGATCACATGCCAAGAGGAAACAATCTCAATAGCATGCATCTATGCACTGTGCACTGAAGCTGAGAGAAAACAATTTCTCAAAACCGTTCCAACACTCACCCTCCCACTAGATACCATCCTGTTGGGTGACTTTAACTGCTGGGATAACCCCAACACAGACCAATGTCCAAACCCTAGGGGATACCCACCGGGGCACATCAAATTTCGCACAATGAAGGCATCCCTTGGCCTACAGGATGCCCTCCCCCTGGATCACCACTTCTTCCCCACACGACATGGCCCAACATACATGAGGGAGCACTCATATCAATGAGCCACATCGATCACATCCTCATTCTGCAAACCCAACGATCAAGAATTTCCAAATTTACAACAAAAAAGTCAATTTCTCTGACCACCAACTTGTTTTGGTGCAGTTATCACCAACCCAAACCCATGCACAGGTGTCACCCTGGAGAAAGCTACACCCAGAAAACATAAAATTACCCAAAATATCCAACTGGGTTGAACATGAGGCCATGAACCAAGAATTCACAGCCCCATTCACATTGGATCCCATTTGTAACATGAGCAAATTTCAAAAAAGGAACTAATCAACAAAACCTGACATCTCACATCATGTAAGTACACCACTGATACAGCCACAATCAGGTGTAACTTGAAAGAACTGGACCACCCCAAGCTTAACACCCCCAAGATCCAGTTATAGCCTCAACTGGGGATGCAAATGGGCGGAAATATCTGCCTGACTAAACACCCTCATCTTCAAGCACCAACACAGAATCAAAGTATTAAACAAAGGTAAGTTCATAAAGGAAGGCAAAACATGTTTGATATATTTCTTCCGCCAATTCCACTCCTGCGGCAACCAGCCTGCATGCACACAGGTCCACAAGACCGACGGCACCATGGCAACTGACCCTGAGGAGGTCAAGGCGGAAGTACACTGCTATTACACTGAATTATACCGTGATACGCTGACAGACCCACAAAAAATCACAAAATTTATACAAACTGCCAGAATACAAAGCAAACCGCTGAACTACAATGTTCTAAATCTTATTACATGTGAGGAGCTTTGGGATACAATCCGCGGTGCACCACGTAGGAAATGCCCAGGGCTTGATGGGATACCCTAAATATTTTACAAAAAATATTTTCAACATATTGCCCCCTACTATTGGCGTCTATGAACCAGTGCTTGCTGGAAACACGCCTCCTACCTGGTGGCCATGAATCATATGTCATAACCTTGTATAAAAAGGGTGATAAATTGGACCTGGCCAACTGGCGTCCAATTGCACTCTCTAATACTGACACAAAAATTCTAACAAAAATTTTAGCAGCCATATTAGGCGCAATTGCTTATGACGTCCTGTCACCCAAACAGTTTGGTTCTATACCAGGGCGCTCAATCTGGAACAACATACACCCTGTTGCAAACATATGTCAGTCCAAAGCAACTGGAGCCTTGGTCTTCATAGACCAGGAAAAGGCATATGACCGCGTTAGTTGGCCATACCTAAAGGAATGCCTACACGCTTTCAAACTCCCACCCAGATTCATAAACTGGGCGATGCTCCTTACATAATCTGCAACCATGGCTGTATGTGGCCCTGGCTTCCTAACTAACAATATCACATCACACAGAGGGATCAAACAAGGGGACCCCCTCATCCCACTGCTGTATAATTTCAGTTTTGATCCACTCCTCCGTGTAACCAACTCACGCCTCATGGGCATAACTGCATAAGGCCAGCCAACAGTCAAGATACTGGCCTTTGCGGATGACTGCATAACTGGTATAGCTAACAATAATGATTCTCTCCAACTGGAACGCATGCTAGAGGAATACCCCATTGTGAGCAATGCATCACTCAACAAAAGGAAAACATAAATCATTCTCTTAGGCAAGTACACTAACAACTGGGCTACAACACCAGAACCTCATACCCCATACAAAGGAAAAACCCACTCATCTTATCTTTTGAATCACCTCCCACCACCACTCCTGTCCGCCACCTTAGGATATGGCTGGAAACAGGGGGATATGCCAATGAGACAATGGAAAGCAACCTACTACAGCGGGTATCCAACCGCGTAGCCTCCCTCAAGGGAAGATCTTTCAGGACTAATGGGGCGAGTAACAGTTGTTAACTCACTCATCCTCCCAATACTATGTTACCCTACCCACGCGATCGCCTTCTCACCCACCTTTATAACTCCAATCCGCGTGCTCATCCAGGGCTGGCTGTGGCCCATATCCCATCCTCCCATACGGATGGAAACGCTCTTTGGTCCACACTCAAGTGGAGGCTTGGGACTAATAGATTTTGAGAGCCACGCTAACTGCATCCTGGGTACCTGGATAAAGGAAGTCCTTGCCCCAGACCTCCCGCAACAACACTGGTCCAGGGCAGCAAGGACTAACTTTGCACAGGCGCTCAAATTAACCAACCCACATAGCCCACCCAGACTACTATCATACCTTGCTAAACACCCTACTGCAATGGGCCCGCATGGAACCTCCCCTCACTTCAAACGCATCCTCCAAACCATCCGCCACATGGGAAGGATTGTAGAGAACACTGGCACTGTGCAGGTAAGGGGATGACCCAGCCCCCACTTCAAATTAAGAAATCCAGAAAACCACCCCCAGAATGACATGCTTGCTATGACCCCAACCATTTCTAAAATCAAATACCTAGATGCGTTGGACATCCCCTACAACTTAACCACACAGAAGACAGTGTGGAGAATGATGCACCACCCACTCCTACAGACGAGGGTAAGAGCCAACGCCTGGCACTGTCTGAGAAGGACCTATAGGACAGCGGACTGCTCCAATTCACTCCACACAACCTGCGCAGTATGTGGAGGGGAGGGCTCCCTACATCACCGCCAAGAAACATGCCCCCCAACCAAAGGCATATAGCAGGAAGTCGCGCGCCTGCTTAAGATCCAAAACGAGCAGGAATTTTCTATATAAAAGAACCTCCTTGTGCTCCAAATTGAGTCACCAATCCCATCTACCCTCCGCTCCCTAATGATACCCATTGAAATGTGGACAATCCACGCCATTGCCCTAGATGCGTTCAGGGGCACGGTCCCAACCATCCATGGGGTTATCAATAGGTTCCACGTCCACTTACTGGAGCACTTCCAAGCCTGGCTCTATGGATATATGAGGCCAAGGCAACAGGCGCTCATAGAATCGTGGTTCCCACTTTGGTTCCTCCGCACAGACCCCTTCCTTCACACCTGCTCCATAATGGGAGAAATTCCCCTTGGACTAGCGCACCAACCCCCCATACCTGGCAGTCCCGCTGGCAACAGAGGTAACATGAGTACCCCAGGGTGCCCAATTTTATATATATCTTTGTTTTCCACACATAATCGGTAATGCCCATCCCCTGGTCGGCTTTCCTTGGTTAAATAAAAGAGCTATGGTGGAATGGTGATAATCTGCCAAATGGAATGTTATTAATGAGTATTTGAGCGCCTTGAGATGAGGTGATATTGGGATATAATGATTATTATTAAATTGCCTACAAATAAGGTAATAAAGTGATGTCAACATTAGAAAAATATAATATAGATTGCCTCAAACTAAGGCGAAAGATAATTGAAGAATACTATCCCAAAACTAATGAGATTTGGCAGAATAGAATAGTCCAAGCTAAGAGAATGGTATCATCTGAAGTCATTGATATATAATTGAGATGGGGTAATTGAAAGGGGAGGTTGTTAAGAGGGAAGAGAGCGGAACAGCGAAAATTCGGTGTATCTATTAAATAAAAAAAGTGTTAATGGGGCAATTGCTTCATATTTTATTACATTTTCAAGTGTTTGGAGGACTAATGATCCTCATATTGTCCATCCATGGTTCAGTGGGTTTGACCTGTGCAACCCTTATGGCGTATTCTAATGGTATTACCCAAAATTATAACAGGAGGTACAATAGATAAGATTTGAGTGGGAGGGATGACTGTGACAAGATCCACCTCATCTGAGTCTGCAGGACAGTGTGCGTGGTTGCAACTTAGAAAGTCAGGAAGAAAATTTAACGCCCCATTTACAAGCTCATACTTGGAGTTAAAGCTACTTAAATCACAGAAAGTTTGGGCCTGCTGGTGCACTAACTTTTGTGGCTTGCAAAAACAAAGAAGAGCTTAATGATCCATGCATACTGTTAACTCATGATGAGCGCCCTGCAAGAGATACCGCCAATGGATCAAGACCCATGATACAGCTGCCAGCTCTTTATCATAGATGTCCCAGGACTGTTCAGTAGGAGAGAACTTTTAGGAAAAGTAGGCGATCGTATGTTCCAACCCATTGTGGTCCTGAAGCAAGACAGCCCTCACTGCAACGGATGATGCATCACATGCTACAAAAAAGAGTTTGGAGGGGTCTGCATGTTTTAAGATGGGGTGACAAGAACACCTCTTTAATTGACTCAATAGCCTGCTAGTATTCAGCCATCCAGCAAAAGGGGACATTCTTGCCCAAGAGCGGATGAAGTGGGGCAGCTAACTAGGATAGGGCTGGGAGAATTTTTTAAGAAAATGATAGTTCCCAAGAAGCTTCTCAATTTGCTTTTGGGTCATTAGAGATGGCCATTTGTAATGGCGTCCAGCTTGCTATGGTAATGGCGTACCCATCTTCTAAGATGATATTGCCCAAGAAGGTAACCTCCTCCCTGTAAAACTCACATTTGAAGGCTTAATGAACAGGCCCACCTTATGTAAGACAGCCACTACTGCCTTCAAGTCCTTTGCATGTTGTTTTAGTAGGGGAGTGTACTAATATATTGTCAATATTTGAGACTGTGCAGAGAATTGGAGATCACCCAGCACACTATCTTTTATTGTCTGGAATGTGGCTGGTGCATTCTTTATCCTGAAAGGCATCACTCAAATTTAGAATATACCCCATTTCATTTGGAATGTGGTAAGCCATTTCTGACCTTCTGCTACCCAAATCCGATTAAAGGCATTAACTAGATTGAGTTTTGAGATCACACGCTGTTGTTATTTTTGCCCACCTTCCCAGCCTCCTAGATAACCATGGATTGTTAGAGGATAATTTCCTATGGTGAGTGAATTGGATATTGGTTGACCCTGATTTTTGGACTAATAATGTTTGGGGGATTTTAGTTAATCTGTCAGTTTCTGATCAATCAGGGATCAATCTGGGTGAATGCCTAAGATCTTGTTGGGAAGAGTTGCCAATAAAATGGGGGCATCTGATAGTTGATCAATGATTAACTATCAGGTGTACCAATTGGTATCAGTCAGGTTTCATCGCTGACCAATTGAAAATCTAATGAGAAAGTTTTGAGGCGAGGGACGCCGCCTGCAACTAGCAAATCAATCAGTTAATTTTTGACCTTCCATAATGGGTGACAAGTCTCATTACCTAAGCAGGTTGCCTGTCAAATATGATTGGTTTACTGAGATCAAGTGGGAAACGTTGGGGACACGTTTTCTGACTCTGCCCGTTTTAAGTCTTGAGGATATCTGATGAAAGAGTCCTAACCAGATGGAGAAGACCATTGCTGGTGAGACGTCAAAGGGAAGTTCAACATCAATGGCTGCCATTTCATAGCTAATATGCTGTCGGGATTCTTGCCCATATTCCCAGCCTACTAGATTACCTGATTTTGCTAGGGGAAAAATTCCCTAAAGTGAAGTGAATTGGATATTGGTTGACCCAAATTTTGGAGAAACTACATTTGGGGGATTTTAGAATATTTGTCTGGTCATATCCATCAGGGATCAATCTGGATGAATACCTAATATCTCATTGGGTGGAGCGGCCGGCAAAATAGGGGCATCTGATAGTGATTAACTATCAGGTATACTGATTGGGATTGGTCAGGTTTCATCACCAACTGATTGGGAATGTTTAATGAGTTGTGAGGCGAGTGATGCCACCTGCAACTAGTGAATCAATTGGTTGGTGAAGTGACCTGCCATAATGAATAAAAAGTCCCATTACTTAAGCAGGTCACTAACCAATTATGGTTGATTCACTTGGATCAAGAGAAAAATGTTAGGGACACGTTTCTGACTCTTTCCATTTGAGGTCTTGAGGATGTCCAACGTTGGAATCCTAGCCAGGATGGTGAAGACCATTGCTGCTGAGACAAGGAAGGGTGATTCAATGGCAACGGCTGCCGTTTCATTGAAGAGGTGTCAACTGAGGGTTAGACAGCTGAATCCCCTATAAATTCACTAGGATTCACTCTAATAAGGGATATATAAAAAAGATAGATAAAAAACATAGTTAAAAAACATAGTCAAAAACACATATACACTTATACATTACTACTTTAGAACATTATTAGTTTTATTGTAGATTCAGTAATAGTTAGACTATCAGCATCTAGCGTGAAGATTACATCTCAAGGATATTATTGCAGAAGGCAATAATTGGTAGACTCTCAGAGAAGAGTAGAGATACAAGCGGGGATCTAGAGATGAAGGCAACCACAGCTAAGGGATTGCTGTTGACTGTGTGTTGGGCCAAAGGAGACTGCCATCAGAGGATCTTAACAAAGATCTAGTGGACAGGATTACAGGGAACAAATTCCTACAAGTACAATATCAAGTATTTATTGGAAATACTGGCTGAAACGTTGGTCCTGAGAATAATTCTAACTCAACTATGGATAATAGCCATCATACTATTATCAGATTATATATATTCTTACAATGCAAGGTGCATGAGGAAATCAAACCTGTGCATTAGAAAGATTACTAGGGTTGACCTCCAATAATCAACCCAATGGAGTAAATTTTTACAGATGCCAACTAAGGGTTAGGCGCTGAATCCTTCTATAAATTCCCCTGATAATTCACATTAAAGGAGGAGGCAGAAATAGCAGAATTCATTATTGGTTTTAAATCTATTCATATTCAGAAAATTATTGCTGTGCGCTTTAATTAGGGGCTTTTTTGTAGGATAAATTGTAAGTATTGAGGATCTTTAGAAGAGAAGCTGAACTTAGATGGGAATTGCTGTAGACTCTGTGTGACAAGACAAAAGGTCATAAACTTAGGGATCTGAGAGTAATCAAGTTAGGTGGATAAGGGAAGAAGTTCCTTACAATTGACATCAAGAGTGCTTTGAGGAGAAATACAGGTCTAGCGTTGGACCATATTGGAGTATCTATTCAACTATGAATAATAGTCTTTATACTATTATCAATTAACTCTCAACTACTATCAGACAACGTGAATTGTGCACATAACAAACCTGTGCAGTTAACTTTTGAGAAACTATCAGTCCTTAATGATTATTGAAAGTCTCTATTTTTAACACACACAATTTGGCAATTGCTTGGCCAATTATCTGTTTCAAAGGCAGTGGGTAGGGATCATAGACCGTGATTTTGTTAAGATGACCAGAATCTATGCAGGGATGGAGGGAACTATCAGCCTTTTTGGCAGAGATGATGGGAGAGGCAACTGAGAATGTTTCTTTGAACAAATAACTTTTCTTAAGCATGTCATCCAACCATGCATTGAGGGAAGCCTCCTCCTCTGCCATATGATGGTACAGTGGGCAGTTTATGTTTACTACCTGCACCATTGTACAAAAACCCAAGTTGAATTCCATATGTAGGGGAAGGCGGTCTGCCCTCTCAGGATCAAAGATACTTTGATATTTTATCAAAACCATGAGAAAATCTGGTGGAAGACTCATGGGGTAAACAAGAGAAGTAATTGATCCACAACCTTGAGTTTTAGTAGGAGTATTCATTAAGGGAAACTCGCCTTCCATATGACCATTGGAAAATGACAGCATGTTAGACTCAAGGTTAATCCTTACATGCTTCCAACGCCACCAGCCCATATCCAAAATTACTGAAAACATGAGGTTAGGTATTTCTAAAAATGATTGCAAAAACTAAACTGGTGAATCAATAAAGTTACTGGTGCCATACTTTGTATGATGGCTTGGAGGCTGACAAAGTGACCATCACTGCAGGACCTAAGTCCAGGTCAAGATCAAGCTGGTGGGCCAGCTCTAAGCTCATAAAGTTACCCACTGCTCTAGTGTCCACCAAGGCCTTGAAGGACGCCTGGTGAGCTCCAATACTAATTTTCATTGTAAATAAAAAGAAGGTGGAATTCTGTTTATTGGAAGATACAGTCAAGTATGTTGATAAGGAAGAGATTGCAACTAGATTGTGGGTAATAACAAGGTTTTTGACAGGAGCAGAACTGGTGTGGCACAGGGGTTAAACTATTTTCTCTCCAGGCTGGACCATCAATGATTCATAATCTGGAGTGCTAGAATAAACTAACATGGGCACGGAGACAGTGTCAGCTTTTTGTAATCAATACAGATACTGATTTAAAACTGGGATCCAAAACCAAGTCCACATCAGCAGATTTGAGCATGAAAATCCCATTTTGAAGGTTAACTGAGTAAAAAGTAGAAGACACTGGGACAATGCGGCCTTAGTAAAACTTCTTCACAGACCTATTTATCTGATAGAATATGACCACTGCTGCACCCATCTTGATGAGAAGGGCGGAAATGGCAGAAAACACTGGGAGTTGAATATGTCAGGATAGCAGCAAGTTAAGTTCAGACTGGCCTGCCGGTCTGGATGCCCAAACGCCCAAATGACAAGTCCAAAGTGCAGAGGCACTTCTTCTTGAATGACGTTGCATCAAGCTGGAAAATTTTTTTGACCGCAAGTGCCAATAAACATAAATGTGAATAGAAAACTGGCAACAAACCAGGCTATTATGGCCCCAGGGACCATGGTTTTGGGAGCTGGAAAAAATAAGATCAAATCAGGTTTCTTAAATTTCATCATAATAAAAAGAATGATTTCAGGAAATGGTATTTTATTAGATTTAAAAGTAGAAAATCAACTGTCAATTTTCTCATTGTGTTATGACTGCTTAAATATATGATTGATTTGGGGAATAGCGTAGCAAAACTTGGGATTGGGTCTCTCAAAGATTCACCTAACCTGGAAAACTTTGAGTGAGGGGGAAAACAAATTAATTTTAACCAACTTATAAATTATCAGCGGTGGGCTGAGTTGCTGTCAGTTCAACCTCAGATGCCCAAGTTTCTGTTTTACCACTTTTTTGATGGTTATTGTGATGAAATCTCACCTGATGGGCAACAGGAACCTCCAAAGGCCACCCCACATAGGGGCAGTCCCAGGAGGTGGGAACAGGTTTGAGATACCCAACCTGCCCACACCTGGTCACTTTGGCATCTGTTTGGCCAAGTGAGATTCATTAAATATGATTCTAATATATGAGGTAAAAGCTTTGAGCTGGCAGCAACTTTTGACAATGACCCAATGCCATTGTTGAATTCCACCAAAGATTTGACATTAAAAACATCATCTTAGAAAGCACATGCCAGTCAGGCTTTGTTCCAATGTTTTTGATGCAAGTTTTGACTTGGTGACAACATCTCTCAATGGCCTAATGCTATTGGCAAGTTTACCTAAGGATTTGACACTGGCCATGTCAAGAGAGTTCTATAACTCTCCAGTTCCCAGCTAGGTGGTGCACGGAGCACAGCCACAAAGCCAGTAAACTCATCATCAGGATTATGGTAAGAAGGGCACCGCAAAGGGTGCCAAAGTTTAAGTAACCCTCTGCAAGGGAGTATAATGTGGTTTATATTAATTGGTAACATATAAACAAAAAACACTTGGGTGCGCCCACGGGGGAGCCCATAACTAATCTGAAATCAGTGCTGGAGGGTTTGAGTGCCTCAGTTTGGAGGGAACTAAGGGGGCCCAACGGTGCATTTGATCTTTTAGATACCCTAATGATAGTAGGACAGCCAACGTTGTTAAAGACATCCTCAAAGAGGTCCACGCACAGGTTTACAATAGTAAACATAATTCAAAAAAAACTGTAAACAAATGGTGTATTTACAAAAGGAAAGACAACCTACAAGAAAGGTCAGGGTCAAAGAATCATATATAAACAATTTTGGGGGAATTAATCAATTGATAGAAAAGGTATCAAGCCCAGTTGCACCAATAAGTGCTCACTTTCATTGGGCAGGGTACTATAGCTAGTAATTGACCAAACTCAGGTTATCAATTGAAGATGAGGCTAACACAAGATGGGAATTTTAAAAATTATACAGGTTTCAAAACCTTATTTTTCTATCAGTTGAACTAACCCATTATGGTTTGTAAGGTAACTCATCCATTTTAATGCTAATGCTGTAACATGAGGCTGAACATTATGCACTTCACCTGAACCACCCTGGACATATTTGGCCTGCACCCAGCATTGGTCCAAGGTGTTCTTTAGGTCAGGAAGGTCCTGCAGCTTGACCTTTTGGGCCTCCTGACGCCCAACCTTGTCTTGATTGTTGGTACCCTCAATTAAGTCATTTAAACATGACAGGCCACATTGTTCTTAGAAGGTACATGTCCATTAGGCTTTGTTCTCTAAGGTTTTTGAGACATGTTTTGGACCGTCAACAATTTTTCCCAATGGTCTGATGCCATTGGCAAAATTTTTAATGAAAATTTGACACTTGATTCTCCATTTACTAATATGCATGACTGTTGGGCTTTGTTACTGAGGTCTAAGGCCTCTGGACCTTGATTTTTAAGAGCTTGTTGCCATTGACTTTATAAGGATCTTTAGACCCATGGGGTGCCAGCTTTTAAGTATTTCAGAGCAAGTTTTCTTAATTCAGTATACTAATTTGATGGAGTTATTGAGGGGAGAGGGGGTGGGATCTTCAAAGGAAGAGATGTTACCTATCACTTGTCTACCACATAGGTGAGATTGCCTTATGAGTTGAGAGGGAAAGCTGCCCTCCTTGGAACCTTTTTATAGGAAACAGGAAAAACACTCAGTCTAGGCAGAGGGGGCGCTCCCATGGACTAACAATATGCCTCCATTGTCAATTTGGGCCAATTTGTTGTAGCTTATCAATCTCTCTAATTATCCAAAATGGCTTCTCAATTATTTGACCAAAATTTAACTTCTTTGTACAATTCAAAAAGTTGAGTGTGGAGTTGCTATGAGAGTCTGAGTTGCTATTGGATTTCCATGTGATGCAAACCTTATAATTGCATCTGATGATGAATGGCGGGGTAAAAAATATTCAGAGATAAGATTTAGCCAAATCACTCCTACTTTGTTACTATAAATATTGGGTGAAAAATATAGATGCATCAGATTGTTTTAACCTGCAAGGAGTGACTACAACTGGTTCTCCCACAGGGGTGATAATTCCAAGCATTAAAGCCTCTACAGTCTCAGCTATTTCAGTAGCATGGATTTAATGAAGGGATTTTTCAAGGGTTAGAATAGTCAGGGTCTCTTTTTTAGCACTAGTGGTGCCCAACCCAAAAGGGGGAGCTGCCATGCATCTTTATTTGCAAATGAGCCAAACAAAGGTATTTTATAAAAAAATGCTAATACAGCCTCTAAATTATCAGCCTAGAAAGCTATATCAGAAGGTTAGGAAGCTTTGAGGAAACTTTTATCCATCTCCTGTTTTAGCTGAAAGACCATGGCGGACAACATTGGGGTTGGAACATCAGCAACATGTGACATAAGGAGGTATAGTTGTGGGTTTTCTTCATTTATAAGGCTAGCAATGTCCATTGCCTCAACATATTGAGCAAATTGATGCTCAGTGAAAGCGATGAGAGCAGGCACACAAGTGAATGACCTGATGCACTGGCATGTTTGAGTATAATTGGGGTCAAAAAGAAAAGTTTTTTCTGCATCAATGCAATTGCAGCTCACACCTAAAGTGGGCTCCTCAATTTTGTATTTTGCATCTTTATCAAAATCATGGAGGAAGTTTATGATAGGAATACCCTCCACAAGGAGTTCCACCACCCCATAAAGATGCTGGCAGAGTAGGGTGTTGGTAGGGAAAGCTGCATCCTCAACTGCTATTTTATTTAGCTTTTATAATTAACAAAACTGGCTTTTGCGTGGAAATGGCAAGAGCACAAATTGATAGGATCAATAAAAACTCCTCCAAAGCAAAATCTGGCTTGACATTAAATGGCTGGTCACTATCATTAATCCAGTCAAACCATTTGAATGGATTAAGCTCAGCCAATGCTGGGCCAGCTACCAGAATTGGAGTGGTGTTAGGAGCTAATTAGTTGCAGACAGTTGACTAAGGCAGCTCAATTAAAACTGTCTCAGCCATCAACTCAGTATTCTATGATCCAGTCAAATTGTTCAACTTTTTTAAAAAAATTAAATTTTGGTTGGCTGCCACCATGAAAGCAGTGCCAGAATTTGCCAGGGTTAGAGGTGTGAGGATTGAGCCCCATTTGAAATTTGGGGAAAAATGGCCGCTGACCCAATGCCACAGGGAGGAGCAGTGGAAGTGGTGGAGGTGGAAACTGTAGGCACTTGCACCTCAAGTGGTCAAGCTTGAAGCATAAGGGTAAAATGGTGCAGGCATTTATCAACATGCATCTAGAAAGTGTGATCAGGGGCAGATCTAATCATGGTGCTAGGGGAATCACAAAGTAGGAATCACAATGAAATGGAAAGATCATTTCAAAGGTGCAAGGCCCTGTCAGATGATCCACCCCATTCAGAACCATGAACTGCAACACAGGGTCTGCACTGTATATAGCCAAACTATCTGTGAGCTCATGATGGAGGCATTTGGGGGAGATATGGGAGGGCAACCCAGTGAACTGAACCACAAAAGTGGCCTCATCTGGAAGCTAGATTTGAACAGTGGTGAGGGGGATTTTTTAAAAAAACTAATGGCAGCTTGGCTACTGCTACTGCATCAGCTTCAGAGCAGAAGCCAAGATTGAAATACCCCTTAAAGAGGTAAAAATTGATAAATCCAGAATATTTGTACACTGTTATAGCCATCTTGATGATAGCTGCATTTTCATATGGGAAGAGATTTTTATATTTGACCCAGAGTCTGAAATGCAAATTGCTCCATGGGAGCACCAAAGGGCTTTGGAGCACCACCTGGGAGCTTGCAAAGTGGTGGGCCAAGTCCCAAAGGGGGATATAACACCTGGTCACATTGGGAGGGCTATAAGAGTCAGCTCAGGTGCACTTCAGTGGTGGCTGAAGTATGCCAGATGGTGGTGCACTACCACTCTAAGCTGGGGTAGTTGGCATCAATGGCATTGACATTGGTAAATTTTGTTTTGATAAAGTGATCATTTTTGTAATTTTTTAAAATTTTAAATTTGGATTTGATTTTAAATTTTGAAGCAAAAGAAACTCTGAAATAGTCAGGGTCTCATTGCTCTAAACTTGAGCTCTTGAGTGCTCAAAAGAGGCATGTCTTGGATATTGAAATTGATCCATCTGGTCAATCTCATGTTCTTTTCTATATTGGTAGGACTACTATTGCTGGGATGTTCATGTAAAGGTACAACTTTATTAGGTAGCCTCAAAAGGGATCTGGCAGTAAGCACCAGTATTGAGTTTTTCTCTATAATTAAAGGTAGGCTTTACAAAGATTACACAATTGATAGCTATAATAGCACTAGCAGAATCTTCTAGTAGACTTTGTGTCTCTAGGGCAATCTCTTAGCAGAATTGAAGTTGTCACCAAGGCAAATCTCTGCTAAAAATGCAGGCAAAATCTCTAGTTGAAGCTTGGCAATCTCTAGTCAAAATTAGTTAAAAAACAAAGATGCAAAAAATATATCTTTATAAAAATCAAAATTTAGAAATAACTTAACTTTCGGTAGAAGTTCAGGATCTTGTAGGGTACAGCAATTTCTGAATGACATGATCTTTCTTAACAATGTTGCAGAATCAAGTGATTTTCAAATAGCTCAATCTTTTCTGAATGATACAGCAGAATTGGGAGTTTTCCAAATGACAAGATTTTTCACAGATAATCTGGTGGAATCAGGAAGGATTTAGGATTTTAGTTGCTTATTTAGGCGTTCATTGTTCTGGAAATTTTGGTAGCTTCCACAGTGATGGGACCTCATTAATCAAGTTGCAAATTACCTCACATTCAAACCTCCTCTAAATTAGTGTGAATCTTATCATTTTTGACAATGTGAGAGCTGACCATCTTGATTGGACAGGTAAAAGACAGTTTAAGGATATATTGGGTACTAATATATTGGAATACTTAGGACCTAAGCAAAAATGGCAATAATTCATAGGTATAACTAAGTATTCTTCAATAATAATATTGACTATAAAGACTAAATTTGAGGTTTATAAGATTTATGTAGCCCTGTTGGGACCATCTAGTACTAAAAAAAAGATTTACGTAGCCCTTATCTAAATTAATTTATTTTGGGATATAGGGGCCTTGAAGATAATGACACCAGCCTTCTATGAAAAATTGGAAGATGCAGTCTGCATAACTCATAAGTTTAGACAAGATTAAGCTAATTTTTATATGTAAATTTTAGAGATCTTATAATAATTTAGCTGTGCTTTAAAATTTTGTTGAATTTTCAAATTAAAATAGATGCATCATTTATATTAGTCATGACTCTGGCACTTAGTTATTATAAAGCTACAAAACGCATCAATTACTAACATTTAAAATAATTATTGGTTGTCTTTACTTTTGATATATAGCTAATAATTTTTTTAAAATAAAGTAAAAATCCCAGAAAACTTTTCTAATAAATAAAGGACATTATCTTTATTAAATTCATACATGGTGAATAATTATATATTATTATTTTGTGATATACAGGAGAAAAGCCATTTTATAATTTTATCTATAAATTTTAGTATATAAAGATATAAGACAAATAATTATTAACTAGCTTTTAGGGCACCCCGAAATTCTATTCAGAGATGTTTTAAAATTTTTATATTTAATACAAATTTTATAGACTAGTTCAAAAATATTGAAGATTGAGGTTATGAGGCATTTATAAAAACAGTAATGAACAAACTGGCAAGTTTATAATCAATATGTTGCAAATTTTTAAAGGAACACTTTTGTAACGTACATACTGAAAGACTAAAAATTAAGATAAAAGCTAAAATATAATGAGCTATTAATAAAACGTTTACTAAGATTTAGCCTAACACATTGTTTTAAATTTTAATGGTAATAATACTATAGCAAAGCATATGTAAGATTACTAGTTTAATATAAATGCAGAATTTTAAATCATCTATTACCGTCATAAAAAACAAGCGCATTATCTTATGCATAAAACAAAATTTCTTGCCGTAAATATGTATTCAGAAACAATTTTGTTTTAACTAAAAACTTTTAAATTGGTAACTAAACTAAATCAACAGCATAAGTGCTTATAAGTTTGATAAAAGGAGGCCTTAGTTACTAAAAAAAGTACAACGCTCTTAATTGCATACAAAATTGTAAATTTAAGCCTATAATGTTTTGTCCTAATGCGCATTAAGTCGCTTTTCCACCTAATCGATTTTGTAGATTAAAATTAAATTCAGAAATTTTTCTCCTTATAAAAATTATAGATAAATCAGAGTTATAAAGAGCTGATCGTGAAAAAAAAACAAAGAAAACTGCTAAACCAAAAAAAAACTACTAAAAATACACGTAGAGCATAAAATATTTTTTTTATAAAATACTACTCAAATAATTTTGTTTTAAAAAAATCAGTTGCGGTATTTAGAGTTCAAAATAGACGTGTACGTATAAAAATAATTTATAATAGTTAGTTTCTTTTAATTACTCTAACAGTTAATTTACTCTAGATAAGGCTTACGCGTTTTCTTAAAGACTAAACTAACTAGAAACTTCATTAAGCTTTAATAGCATATTTGCGAGCAGTGAAGTATCTTTCACGCTTTCTTTGCTTAAGGGTTTTAAGCTTAAGCTCTTCTTTAGTCAGCTGACGACGAATCGCACGAGTCTTCTTTGGACGGATGTCAAGAGGCTGATACTTTTTGCCCTTATATAACTCCCGAACGTTAGCACGGTTATTGGCATTAATGACAGTCAATACACGAGCAATAGATTTGCGAACCTCGGAGCTTAGTTTTGTTAGTAAAGAGTTTTAAGTTATAGATTTTATTCTGCACAATTTAGAGGACTGAGGGCTCACGACTTGCTGAACGCGAAGCTTTGACAGCTCTTGTTTGAGCTCATCTAGAAGTTTCAACAGCTCGGGCTTAGACTTATCACGAATCTCGTGTGCTTTAACTTTCATAATTGACAGCAAAGGAAAGAGTGTACTAATTCAAAAATGGTACTTGATCAAAAAGCAAATGTTTCGTTTAACCAATAAAATCAATCATGTTACAAATATTCGAAATCATCTAGAAAATAAATCTAAGTTACGATTAACACATGCCTTTGAACAAATATTGATCTACTAGCCAAGTAACCCAGCTTTGCTTGGGTTAATAATTTACCAGGTGATATAATCAATTGTTTTATTTTATATTGGTAGATGGCCATCAAAAATTCAGAAACCGTTAAACCTATTGGATATTCCAACCTCCAACCACTTAGCTAAAATCAATTAAGTCTGCCAAATTAATTAAACCATCAATCTCTTATCTGAAACTATTGAGCCTATCGAATCAACCAAAAAATAAACCACCACTCAGCAAAAACCAATTATTGAACTTACAAAACAGCCAAAAACTACCAACTAAATATCAAAGCCTATGAAACTATCGAATTAAATGAATATGAAAATACACAGCCAAATTGCTATATAATTACCATTAGAAATATACGTTCTAGATCTTATAGAACTGAAGTTTAAATTTATATGCTTATATTAAACAATGACATATTAGCATTCCGTCCCCAAACTTTATAGAATACTTGTGCCAAGTTTGGTGATTTTTGGTTATTTGCTCGAGATAATGCATCTATATAAACAAATTAACATACTGATTCTTTTGCAAATAAAATTTAAGATTAATTCTTGTTGATACCCAGTTTAAAACAGATTTGTTTGTGGGCTTAAAGTTCATCTGATAATCTCATAATTTTTATATTTGTAGGTGGTTATCTATAAAATTAAGTAATCAAATTATACTGAATCAATATAAATTTACCAACCATTCAGCCATACCCAATTAAACCTATCGACTTAACTAAACCACTAAACCACTTAGCTAAAACCATTAGATTAAAAATTCAACCAATCACCAATCGCTTCGTAAACCAAAACTAAATGTATCGAAACAATCAAAATCACAACTACTTACCAAAACCAATCAACTTTATTAAATCAACCAATCACTAACTTTATTTAAACCGTTAAGCTTAATCAACACAAACCCACTAACCGCACAACAAAACCATTTAAACTACCGAATCAACCAAATATCAAACTTCTCGGCCATAACAATATACCGATTTCCATTAAAAACATATAAAATTTTCACTTGTTACATATAAAACTTTTTATTTTACTATGAAAATTAAAAATCGGGCTTCAAGGTGCACACGGACCCCCTCCCGTCCACCTATAGCCAAATTTTCAGAGCTCTACATGATCTAGTTTTGGTTGGGCATCGCGCACACATACACATTTGCTTTTAGATATATAAATTACGCCAGGATTCGAACAACTGACCTTTTACAGAGTTGAAGTTTAGAGCCAAAAGCTGAGCCGATTATGCTAGAGAAGTATTTTAAAATCAATTGGACTTTTGATTCAAAGTTTTGATTTAGATAAACTTGTTAAATACCCGAATGACCACTAACCACTTAAAACCATTTAAACTATCAAATCAGCTGAATATCAAACTTCTCAGCCGTAACAATATACCGAATTTTATCAAAAACATATAACATTTTCACTTCTTACATATAAAACTTTTTATGTTATTATATAAATTAAAAATCCGGCCTCTAGGTGCACACGGACCTCATCCCATCCACTTATAGCTAAATTTTAAAAGTTCTACATGCCATAGTTTTGGCTGAGCATCACACACACATACATACTTACTTTTATTGTTATAGAAGATAATAAAATAGCTAGTTTGTATTATCAATCCAAAAAAAGAAACAATTTACAATTATAAGGTCTCAGACTATACACTCTTATATAAAGGTCATATGTATTCTTTGAATTTTGTATCTGCTAATGTCATAGTGCAATAGTTATGTTAAAATGGCAGAAGTAGAAGCAATTGGCACTTTTCCTGCTGCTTTAACCTTTGTTGGACAATTAAAAGTCCAATATTGTTTTAAAAGTAAACGAGGCAGGTCAACCTTAGGATAAATATACCATGCCAAGTTTTTTTAGCCTGTGCTGGTTTCAAACCTGTTTTAATCAAAACCTGATCCAGAATGGAGCAGGAACCACCCCACTATGCTATCACTCCTCAAAAGTCCAATATTATAATAAGAGTGATCTGGTTGATAATAATGATAAAATTGGCCAAAAGACCCTGACCAATTCTCAGTGGAACCCACTGAATTGGGGCAATTTGAAATCATCTAATTCTCAGCCAAATCATCCAGCTATTATAAATCAGGTTGTGCTGAAACTGCAGCTGAATACCAAAGTTGTGATGAGGCTCATCCACAGCCTCTTAATAATTCAGCTCAAATGCTTAGGTGGAGATCACCCCTTTTATATGGGTGGAGAAGGTTCTGCAAGTGAAGATATTTTCTCACTCATTGATTGGGTAAAGTATATTAAAACCTTGCCAAACGGACTAGTAATACCTAGTATTGACCCTCCTTTGGTTGTTCCATTGAAGCCAAGCAAGACTCAAAAGCTCCAATAGGTCAAATCACCATATTCCTTAACTTGGACATTACTAAGCAATCCAAACTTCAAGTCAGAACATTTTAAATACTACCATTGACTTATTAAAAAAATTGACTCTTTTACCCCCTCAAACACACTAATAAAACTTATAAAAACCTTACTTTTTAGTCTTCTCTTTTAAGTATTTTTATTATAAATAGTGGTGAAAACCCCCTTTATTTATTTTTGTCAGTAAAGATTAATATCTTCTGAAAAAATTGTTGAAATATAGGGAAATTTAGCACCAGCAAGCCTACACCCAGCTCTAATTTCAACAAGTGGTGCTCACTACAAGGGGCCCTGTACACTACAAATCACTTGTCAACAATGACAACTGTGCTGAAACTAAGGTTAGCTGCTTTAGAGAACCAGCTAGCCAGTACTTTGTCTCACCTTAAAAAAGCTTGAACAGCACTCTTTTCAAGGCCCTCATGGGGCCTCCCCTATTATTAAAAACACCCTCTTAGAGACAAGTTCACATCTGATGAGAGCAGTATTGCCTCCTTCCTTTACGTTTATGAATCTATGATGGAAGGAGCAACTGACCACCAAAAAATCCATTACATTCTTCCCTTCTTGAGTCAGTTAGCACAAGAAATAATGGTCCTCTACATGGTCAATTTCAGCATTTGGGTGGAGGTTAAGCAAACGCTTCTTAAGTAATTTGGGTCCAAGCAAAGTTCACAATGGCAAAAACAAGCCTTTATATGCCTTAACCTTCAAGAGGGAGAATTAATCCCCTCATTTATTAAGAGATTCTATAGCAAATCTTAACCTCAGTTGCTAGCCAAACTGCTTCCACTAGATAATGCTATTGCTGCTATCATGGCTAGCTTGGCATCTTATGTAAGGAGAGTGTCTATAACGCACCTGTTCCCAGCGGGGTAGTGCATGGTGCACAAATCCAGTGCTAGTGAACTATTCATTAGTAGTAAAGCTAGTAGAGCCCCGCAGAGGGTGCTTGAGCTGTAGTAATTAGGGCAAGGGTGGTTAATGAGAGATAAAAGAGAAAAAAACCAGACTAACAACAAGGTGGGAGTGAACCCCAAAGTGGGCTCCACACCCAAGCGGTGCTCTGAGCTGGAGTACAAATGTGACCTTGGCTGGAGGAAACCAGGGTGGCCCAGTGGTGCACCAGAGGAGAGAGTTATGGTTGTGGAAATTAAATGGGTAATGTTGCATGAGATCTCCTCAAAGAGGTTTGTGCACTGGTTTGCCCAAGATAACATAAAGAAAACATATACTAACAAATGATTTTCTATTAGGGAGAAAGTCAAAGCAACTAGAGAGATTGGTCTCAAGTGAACAAATTTAAGGAAATTTGGGGGAATAATCAATCAATGGAAGTGGTGCTAAGCAAGGTACACCAATAAACACACGCTTCCATTGTGCAGTGTACTATACTTGGTAATCAATCAAACTTGATTATTGATTATATAACAGGTGGGTTTGAGCCAATATGCCACAAAGGAATTGGGAAGTAAAAGCCATGCTGCTGACAATACTAGAAACAGGACCGCAGAAGCCCATCCATGAACCCTCCCACCATACCTCATCATTGCCACATATTCCCACACCACTGTTCCCACAACGCTGCACATCAACAGCAGGGTCTGGCTCCATGAGAGAGCTGAGAATGACGCCAACGCCACGCCAAGCTCACTAGTTGAGCTCAACACTTTGTTTCAATAGTATTTTAATAAACTAAGATTTATAATAGCAAGCAATTTTATTAAATTTTCTTTAAATTTTTAGATGATGCAACTGGCCATTCAGGCCCCAACCATCCCCCAATAAATAGCACTCTGATAGTATTGTAATAAACTCCCTCCTACGCTAGGCTCTCTCAAACACCATCCAGCACATCACTTGTAAAGACTCCAATCCCAGTGGATCATCATTCATATACTTTTTTCCAATGTCATATTTTCTTGGATGTATCTTGGTTTAAAAATGTCAAATATCTCAACCTTATTTGTACAACTCCCCATCTGACTTACCACCAATTTAACTTTCTCAAATTCAAGGCCCTTTCTATTGAAGCAAAATTTGGATTGAGTGCCACCTGATCCAAAGCAATGTATGGATCAGGTACAGACTGATCCGTTACATCACCCCCCTGTGAGGCCCAAAACTCCTGGACCTTCCCCAGGCATCATGTGCAGTCTTCCTTTGTCTGCCATATCACCTCCTACACTTGGCAACCTTTACACTTCACCAGAAATTGCTGCTGGCCCTTCACCCTTCACCTATCTCACATCCAATATCCGTTCCACCTCATATTCTGGAGCATCCCCTTCCCTAGGGTTTAATGGTCCTGGTCAATCCAAACCTATTCCTTTGAATGCCTGTAACTGAGAAGCATGAATCACTGGATGGGTCTTAGAACCTTTCGGCAATCTCAATTTGAAAGCAACCCAATTATTGGCTTGAATGATCTGGTATGGGCCCAAAAACTTTGATCCCAGCTTACAACTCTTAATCAGAACAGCATAGTTCTTAGTTGCAATCAATACCTAGTCCTCAGGCTCAAACTCCAGATCTGGCACTCTTTGTCAATCTGTCTGATGCTTCTAAAAAGCCACTGCTTGCTCCAAGTTTCCTCATATCTTCTTTCCAATATCCACTATGGTATGCGCCATCTCATCTGCCACCTGACACACTTCACCCATGGATCCCCCATTTGATCTAGGATTTAGACCATGATTTGCAAAAAATGGAGTCATTTCCATTGATGATTGACAATAATTGTTATAAGAAAACTGGGCCATCTGAACTCACAGAACCCAGCTATCCTGCCAATTGGAGACATAATGTCAGAGATACTGCTCAAGTATCTGATTCACCCTCTCCATCTGTCCATCAGATTGGGGATGGTACGCCAATAACCAACTTGGCCTGATTCCAAATTACCCAGTAAAATTGACCAAAATTTCAAGACAAATTGTGGACTACAGTCCAAAACAATTTCCTCAGGTAATCCATGCCAGGAGAACACTTCATCAATGAAAATCCTTACTGCGTCCTTTGCCAAAAAACTCCCTGTACATGAAAAAAACTCAGTGTATTTGGTCAGTCTATCCATGACCACCATAACCGCATCCTTTCCCTGCACCTTCAGAAGACTCATTATAAAATCAACGCTAATTGAACTCCATGGCACATGTGGTATCTGCAGTGTGTTTAACTTACCATGTGGAGGTTCCCTTGAGGGTTTCAATTTTGCACATACCAAACACTCCCTCACATACTTCTTGACATCCTTCCGCAGGCATGACCACAAATAGTCCTGTCACACCAACTCCACCATCTTCTCCGCTCCCAGATGTCCTGCCAACAGTTGATCATAAGAGACCCAAATTACCTCCCATTGTAATGAAGGATTGGGCACCCATACATGAGAATTGTTGTATACCACTCCACGCCTCTTCATGAATGCCCTATACCATGTGTGGCTGTCCTTTCTTCATCTCAGCTTTTAATCACCGTCCAAAATCTAACCTTGTTTGCTTCCAGAGGACTTCCCCCCAACTCACTCCCCCACCCTCAATCATCATTAATTGATCTGGTCAGAACATTGTGGCTGTATTAAATTTTTCCAATTCATTCTTCTTATATGCTAAGCCTTTGTCCTGAATCAACCAGTCTGCTAGAATATTTGTCAAGCCCAGCCTTCATTCTACTTGGAAGTTGTATTGGACTAGCTCCACATGCCATCTGGCTTGCCACTAGTTCATCTTCCTTGGTTCACGATAATATTATAACGCTCTATGGTCTGTTCAAACAAAAATGGGTGTCAGGCATAGAGCAGGTGGTGCTTCCATTCCCGCAAGGGTGCCATCATCACCAGAAGTTCCTTATCATATATTGGATAATTAGTTTTGGCAGGGATCATCTTGCAGCTAAAATAGCACACAGGGTGTTTGAGCCCATCTTCCCCCTCCTGAAGTAACACCACACCTATGGCATAATTATAAGCATTGGTTTTTACCACAAATGGCTTCCCAGGATCCAGATGGTCCAAGACAGGCGCCATAAGTAAATTAGCCTTTAACAATTCATATGCCTGATCCTCTTTTCCCTCCCCACACAAATGGAACATACTGCATTAGACGCATGAGAGGTAAGTCCATTTGGGATAGATTTCTCACAAACCATCATAAAAAGTTCAATGTTCCCAAAAAATTCCACACCCCTGTTTAATCAGTAGGGGCCTTTCATGCTCATACTGTGCGCATTTTATCTGGACGTACTCCTAATCCATTCTGGAACACCATGGTGCATAGGAATGTCATCAAACTCCGATTGAAATATGCACCTGGAAAGTTTCAATCTCAGACCCATCAAGCCAATTGCCCCAAGATCTTCCCAGACATCTCAGATATGATCCTCTTGGTGACTTTGAAAACAAAAATATATCATCCATATAGGTGGCACAGCATTGACTGATCATTTCTCCAAGGACATGATTCATTATCTGCTGAAACACCGCTGGGGCATTTCTAAGACTGAATGGCATCACACGACATTGAAACACCACCAAGTGACACTTAAACGCAGTCTATTTTCGATGTTCTGGTCTCAATGGTACCTGATTGAATACATCTGTGAGATCTAACTTTGTAAAAATGGTGCAACTGGTAACCATTGGGAGAATATCCTCCCCCAAAGGCATCAGATACAGATCAGGCTCAGTAACCATGATCAGATGTCAGAAATCCATGCACGGGCACAGTTTGCCACTCACTTTTAGCACCAGTGATACAGGAGACACAACCAGTGACTTAGAAGGCTCAATCAATCATTTGTCCAAGATTGATTTCACATAGTTCTCCAATGCCCCTTTTGCTTGTTGGTTAAGAGGGTATACCGGACATCCTGGGGGAAGCTCTGTCCCTTCCTTAAACCAGAATGAAAACGCAAAAGAACCAGTAGGGGAAAAGGTGAGTTCCCAATAGGACCAAATACACCCACAAAGTCGCTATATTCGGCTGGTAACTCTCTCTCCTGCATTTCACCCATATTTATGAGTCTACTTAAAACATCACTTCCAAATTTATCTTCCACCTCATCTGAGGCCCCAGCTGAGGATTCAAAGTAATTTTATTAAATGGCAGATCAACCTGGGCCAGAACTGATGCCACCACTGCATCCCCAATACCATAGGATGGGCCAGATTCCTGATTGCACACAAACTCTCTTTGAACCAAAACAGGTTTTATTGAACAACTACCCAAGGCCCCAAACGCCATGAGGGAGCCCTCCTTGACACATCAGAAAACACCACAGGACCTTTTTGCATTTTCAATTTCAAACTTTCTGCCAGGGAAAGGACCACATAGTTTTTCTCAACCCCTGTATCCACCAGGGCCAACACCCTTTCCATCCAACCTTGTGAATATAACTACACTGGAATAAATAACTGAGGATAAATTGAAGAAGTAGATTATATGTTTAAAGAATTATCAGATTGCAAATCCGCAGGTAAGGTAGGGTTGGAACCATTATTCTTCCCATGTCTGACCTTCTGTTCTCCCTGACTCCTCAACATTTCCATAGCAGAACCCTCCATGGATATTTCCAAAATTTCTGGGTGATCCCTGCCAACCTCCTTGACCTCTATGAGCCACTGCAGGAGACTGACCTCTTCCTGGAGACATGATCCTCCCACCAGTTTTGTGCCATGGATAATTTTTTTCAACCTGTACCGCCAATGTGATTTCCTCAGCCAACATACTCTGAACTTTGGCAGCTGCCATAGCTGCCAACATATCCACTTGCAGCCCCTGTCAAAACATTTGCAATGAAAGCAAATCCAATACTCATGCTGTTTTTGCCAAAGGTCAAAAAATCTAGGCATATTATTCAACCAATCCTTACCCCTAACTCACCATCAGAAAAGCCAACCATGCCTCAACCTGCGCCTCATCCAGACAGGTGGCCCAGTAAATCCAATCAACACACTCATCCATGGAACCTGGAAGGCGACCTTGCTCCTCAATCAGTTCTTGCACCCACCCTGCCAGGTCCAATGATAACGCCTCCACAATTTATGCAATATGCAGTGAGAAAGGGGTCTCTCCTCCTGTTGCTTGAACCAACTGCGCCTGAAAACAAACTTGTAACACCACCTGGTGAATCCTATCCAAAGCTTCCATGGCAATATTGCCTACCTTTTGGAGATTTAGATACTTTATGGCTCTCCTCCTTCTTCATGGGTCTTGCACCACATACCCAAACCATCTCTCTTATCATGAATGCTAATGAGAAACTCACCATTACCACTGTCAAAACATGGCAATACCATTTCTTTACTCCTGGGGCCACCACCTCTTCTTGGGGCCCCACAAGACTGACAAAAATATATTTAAGTTGCATCTAATGTAACAGGCAGGCTTGTGCCAATATGTCATGAGGGAATTGGGAAGTAAGAGCCATGTTGCTGACAATACTAGAAACAGGACCGCAGAAGCCCATCCATGAACCCTCCCACCATACCTCATCATTGCCACATATTCCCACACCACTGTTCCCACAACGCTGCACATCAACAGCAGGGTCTGGCTCCATGAGAGAGCTGAGAATGACGCCAACGCCATGCCAAGATCACTAGTTGAGCTCAACAATTTGTTTCAATAGTATTATTTTAATAAAATAAGATTTATAATAGCAAGCGATTTTATTAAAATTTCCTGATTTTTCTTAGAAGATGCAACTAGCCATTCAGGCCCCAACCATCCCTAAATAAATAGCACTCTGCTAGTATTGTAATAAACTGTCTTCTATGCTGGGCTCTCTCAAACACCATCCAGCACATCACTTGTAAAGACTCCAATCCCAGTGAATCATCATTCATGTATTTTTTCCAATGTCATATTTTTTTGGATGTATCTTGGTTTAAGAATGTCAAATATCTCAACCTTAATTGTACAACTCCCCATCTGACTTACCACCAATTATAACTTTCTAAAATTCAAGGCCCTTCCTATTGAAGCAAAATTTGGATTGAGTGCCGCCTGATCCAAAGCAATGTGTGGATTGGTACAGCCTGATCCGTTACAGATTATAAGGTAAGGCTGACCCAAGCTGGAAATTTTGAAAACTGAACTGATTTTGAGACCCCATTTAAAGCAAAATCAAAGTGAACTGTCATTTTTAATTGAAAAGCTGGTTCATTTTAATGCACCTGCTGTAATGCAAGGCCAACCTCTCTTACATCCCCAGGGCCAATCTGGGTATGCCTCACCTTAACCAGCGTTAGTACAAGGTATGTTTGAGGTCAGGGAGGCCTGCCAACTTCACCCTTTTTGCCTCCTGACATGCAGCTTTATCCTTGGTTTTTTCCATTATCATGTCATCCTCAAGCCATGACATTACCTTCTCATTCTTTTGGAGCTCCAACCCCCAGTAGCTTGTGCCAGGGAAAAGTTCTTGTGGGCTGGGGCCAACTACATAGCGGCAAAGGTTTGCTTTGACTGAGGTCCAGAAGCCTGGGAAAATTGCTTACGGATAATGTTAATCAGGTCTTGGAAATGTGTGCAGTTGCATGCTGGTACCCAACTGTTTTCCGCTGCATCATATCCCTTTCAGGATACCAAGTAATCAAGCCTTCTTTTTGCTCAGCATGAGGCTACTATCTCCTCCACTTCCCAATCTAGCGCCCCATCCACAAGATAAGCCTTGGGAGTTTCTGGTGGGGGCCCTCAAACAACGTCAATTTACTTTCATGAAAGACCAAAAAGAAATCTGAAATGAAGAGGGAAGATCTAACTGGTATGAGGCATGGCCCACCTTTCTGACAACGCGGTAAGTGTTAATCCTCTTTGGTCCCAGCTTCTTGCATAGCTGCTTGATAGGGATGTTTCAAGCATCAATAATTATGAGATCCCCTTTTTTGTACGCTGAAACCACTCATCTATTTCCATCAGCTTCTCCTTATAAGCTTGCATTGCTGCCTCCAAACTTGCAAAGACCACCTGGTGTACTTTCTTGCTAATTTTAGCAAAGTCCATCACCACTTCAACTCTTAATCCACAACTAGGCTCCATATTGAAGAAGGGGTTAAACCCATGGCTGAAAAAAGGGGAACAACTGACAGATGCATGCAAAGTGTTTCTGTAGCTAAACTGGGCCATAGGAAGGTGAGAAACCCAATCTGAATGATCTGCAGCAGTGTAATACTGCATAACTGTTCCAAGCACTGGTTCACTCATTCAGTCTTCCAATATGATTGGGGGTGATAGGCAGTTGAACAGCAGGGGCAAATTTGAAGAGTCTTACACAACTCTTCCCAAAAGGCAGAGGTGAATTAGTGCCCATAATTGCCAGTTTATTTCTTGAGGGGACCTCGTGAAGAGCAAACACATGGGTGACAAAGAGCCTAGCCATCTCAGCCACGGTTACTGTGGTTCTGCAAGGAATAAAGTAAAGCAAACTTTGTAAACTGGTCCACCACTACCATGATATCATTGTAGCCATCAGATACAGGCAATTCCACAATGAAATCCACTGATAAGAAAGTCCAGGACCCTTTTAGCCTTCTAAACTGGTACCAACAATCATGATAGTAGTTGTCAATTTAGTTTCATTTGATTGCAGATCAAGCACTCCTTACAATACCCGCTCACCTGAGCGGATAACCCCTTCCAATTGTAAGTACAGCGAATTAGCGCCAGAGACTTCACCTTCCCAAGATGACTAATGGTGATTCTGTCATGATGGTTACAGATGATTTCCAGGCAAAGTGTTCTGGTGGGAACCCATGAGCGCCCCTGAAACCACACTATCTCATCCTTTACATGGTAACCTCTGGTGATGTCCTCCTTATTCAATGCTCTCTTAGCAAGGATTATAGTATACTTGGCTGACAAAGGCTGAGAAAGGACTACCTTTCTGAACATACTGTATTCCTTCACATTTTTCAGAGGAGCAAGCGCTGGCCCATGGGCCATGGAAGAGGGAGATTGAGACACAATTTTACTCAGTGGAATCATCAACTGTGTATTATGCACCTCTACCTCCTTCAGATCAGGATCTAATGAAGGGTTGTAGCTCAAAGCATCTTCCAAACCATTATCCTTGTCCTTTTTAAAATTATATGAAAATGCAAATTAGGCCAGGGTCTCATGCCAGTGGGTTTGCCGTGGAGTCAAGACATGAGGTGTGAAGTAGTACAGCAAGGCATGATGGTCTGTACATATGCAGAAAGGTTGGGAAGAGCCATGTAGGCGATGACGCCAATAAGTTAACGCTTCCACCACTGCCAATAACCCTTTGTCATAAACGTCATAGTTTAACTCAGGCAGAGACATCTTCCACAAAGATATTCCACTGGGTGCTCTATTACATCTTCACCTACTTGTAATAAGGCAGTCACTATGGTGAAGCCAGAGGCATCCATAGACACAATGAACTCCTTTTCAGGATCTATGTGGTGAAGGACAGACGTGGACAACAGGGTGCACTTTACTGCTTGCAAAGCATCCTTTAAAATGGAGGACCAATGGAGCACTTTTTCCCCAATTGCCTTATACAAGGGAGCTGCCACTTCAGAAAGATTTGGTGTGAACTTCTTGAGGAACATACACGTCCCCAGAAGACTTCTCATTTCCTTAACCAAAGTTGAGGTGGGCC
This sequence comes from Massospora cicadina, assembly GCA_022478985.1. Lineage (NCBI taxonomy): Eukaryota > Fungi > Entomophthoromycota > Entomophthoromycetes > Entomophthorales > Entomophthoraceae > Massospora > Massospora cicadina. Next base: position 17,314 of record JAKSZP010018775.1, on the reverse strand, counting down.
ACTCAAAAACCACCTTCTCCTTGTCTGGAGTTATTATGTGTCCTCAGTCAAACATGACATGCCCAGAAAGGTGACCTGGTACTTGGTGAATTTACATTTTCTGGACTTCAGCGTAAGGTTGGCTGCCTTTAACCTATCCACCACTTGCCAAAGGTGTACTAATTGGGATTCATGATAAGAGAAGAAATACTAGAATATCATCCATGTAGGCAACCGCGCATACCCCCAGCAGGTCCCCCTAAGCTTCATCAATATGGCATTGAAAGATAACAGGGGCATTTTTAAGCCCAAAGGGCATAAACTGAAATTGGAAAATCTCTTTTCTGGTGTGGAATGTAGTTAACCACTCATGGCCCTTCTTGATTCAAATTTGATTGAATGCGTTTAAGCAATCCAGTTTGGAGAAGACTCTCACCTTTTCCACATAGTTCAAAATCTGGGAATCCAAAGGGATGGGATGTAAATATGGTACAGTGACATTTTTTAGGTTTCCATAATCTATGAATGGGCGTAAAGTACCATTGGCTTTCTCCACAAAGAGAAGTGGGGAGCATACTGGGGAGGTACACTGAAAATTGCACCTTTGGCTAACTGATCCTTAACCCACACATCTAATGCTACTTCCTTCCATACAGTCAAAGGGTAAATCAGGGAATATATATGCACCAGATCAACAGCGAGATTGAACTTGCAATCAAACTCTGAATGAGTAGGCAATACATTGGCTGAAGCTGCATCAAACAAAGATTACAAAACCCCCAAAAAGGAAGGTAAAGGCACCTCCAGTGAGGGCTTCAACAATGGGATGAGACTGAGAGTGTGGATATTAGGCCAGTGGGGCAGATCACCCTGAAAATTAGCCTTAGACAATGGAACAATTAGTATATGACTATTCTTTAACGTTAAGGACAGGGTATTATCATTCAAGTTAGTCCTGACGTCAAACTTTTGTCACCATTTTACTCCCAAATAATGGGGTACAGAAGGTTTTTAATTGCTTGGAAATGGTCTGATAAAAGATACTTGCCCACTTGATAATCCACTAACCCTAGAACTTTTAGGGTGGAAATATCTTGAGAAGTCCCTCCCCTAACCATACCAACTGTCAAGTAATTAAGCTCAAGGTATTCAGCTAGGTCTTGGTCAATGAAATTCTCAGAGGCTCCAGTATCCACCAAAATAGTAGTGCTGATTTTACCTGAAGGGGATAAAAGGATAGCAGTTAACAAAACATACTGAATGACCTTTATTTATAGCAGACAACGCCAACACTTTACCACAAAAAATCTTCTTCAGGCGTAAATATACCCCCAGTATACGTTTCTGCATCATAAAATGGAGAGGGATAGTTGGCCACTCTTACTAATGAGATCACATATCCCACAATATCTTCAGCAACTGCATAAACATATTTGTATTTTTAAGAAATAACTCCTTTTCCACCTTCTGTGTTCTGCGGGTCATGGTTGTGGTCAAGTGGGGGTTATCTGAAGTCATTTTTGATACATTGAAATTGGGCCATATCTGAGTTATAAGAGAAAATATATGGCTTGGTTGTATATATGGAAATGTCATTATAAAATGCATTTTGGGCCAAAAACGACACCATACCCATTTTGACAGTGGGTTATGCACCATTATCCAAGGCCAACACCATCTGGCCCATTGTCAATGATCCTGACTGCACTGCCCAAACTTGGTGCTGAGGAAAAACCAATTTCTTATATTGATTTTTTAAATTTTGGTGGAAAGTTGGGGAATCACAACTCTCATATCACAAAGAATCTGTTTCTACAAGATACAAGCAAGAAGAGTGGGTACTTTTCAGTTGCAGGTAGCAAGAATAACTCTGAGATGCTCCAACTTTTGGAAAAAATAAAAAACAGTGGTGAGCCCCACTGTGGCCATGACCAACAGCTGGCGCACCATGTTTGCACTCTTGAAAGTCCCACACAGAAAAGCTCATGCATGTAAAAGAAAAGGGTTGGTAAACTAATGCAAGGAGATTGTCTATAACTCTCCTGTTTCCAGCGGGGTGGTGCATGGTGCACAGACCCAATGCCAGGGAACTAGTCATTAGTAGTAAAGTTAGTAGAGCCCCGCAGAGGGTGCTTGAGATGTAGTAATTAGGGCAAGGGTGGTTAATGAGAGATACTAGAACAAAAACCAGACTAACAACAAGGTGGAAGTGAGGCATAACTTTCTGAGCAAATTAATTTCAGTAAATTAAAAAAAACACTTAATCACACACTGAAGTCTTGCTCCAATGTCATCAGATCCCCCGCTGACTGTCCTAGCATAAAGCAAAACTCCCCCCTCCATTTTCTGTCTGACAGGAAAACGCGCTCAGACTGGCTTGCCCAGTCATTCCAAACCCTTAGGGTGATTCGTTTCTCCCAAGGTTCTCAATGCCCATCTCACCCAAACCCAAGTGATGCCCCACTGCCCCCCTGGTGCTCCCCCGGAGCAACATGCATTTTGGCCTTAGGGTCAAATATGGGAAATTCTTCCCCTATGATGACCAAGCCATTATCAAAATGGCTCAGGCGGTGATAACACCAGCCTGTTTCATAGACTTCCACCCCTATAAGGGATACTTTGATCTCAGCTTCCCCTGTGAAGCTGATGCAGCCACTGCGGCAATGGTGCCACTGATATTCAATAATATTCCCCTCCCAACAACTCAGACCTGGCTCCCAACGGACACCACCTTGGTGGTCCAGTTTGCTGGTTTGCCCACCCATCTCCCCCTGAAGTGCTCCACCAGGAGCTGATGGAAGGTTTGGCAGCCTATAGCGCCAACCCCATCTTGCAATTTGTGGTCCCAAATGGTGCCACACGCCTCGCTGGGCCTCAGGTATATGCCATAATCAGCTCTGAATTTAAAAAGTTTTTTTAACAATTCCCCTCATACCACCATCCCATCTGCCCCCAACCATCCGTTCTGGGCCTGAATTGAGGGCGGATGGACGATTTGTCCATCCTGTTTTGAGTTAGACCACTCAAAACATAAATGCCCATACTCAGAAACTTCTGCCAATGCCAAAAGTTTGCCCAACACCCACCAATCCACTGCCCACCCTGCGCCAACTCTGACATGGGGTATGATCCTACCTTCCCCTCCTCCAATGCCTGATGCTGCAGCTGCACCTACAGCCACCAATTAGCACCCACCTTTCCCCAATGCCACAAATAATTCATCCAACCAAACTTCATATTGGATCCCAGTTTGATCCCATGCATCTGCAAATGAATTGAACAAACCTCAACTGTACGCTGATTCCCCAATCCAATTCAACAAAAATCCATGGGAATTATTGGATGAAATCAACGAATCAGGTAATGTCATTGGGAACTGACGCTGCAACTTGAGTGGCTCTGTAACGCAGAATGGGATGCAAAATTCCCACCTCAGAATATGTCTTACAACCTAATGCTAAACCGTTCTACAGCAGCTACCAGCTTGCAGTAGAAGCAGCCGCCACACCAGATTGCTGTCCACTTTGCAAAGATGCCGCCAAATCTGTGGCTGCGCTCACAGGAGGAATTCCACCTCCCGTCATCCCCATAAATCTTACTCCACAAAGTAAGATCAACATGAAAACTTTACACAAAAATGTCACTGAAGCCATCCAGAACGTGGTAACAGTAACACGGAATCCAAAAGCAAAAATAACCTGAACCAACACTGCCATGTTCGTTAAATTCCTAAACGCCCGCCTCAAAGCTGAAGATGCTTTGGGCAAATACATTGTTGGTATAATGATGGCTGGCAACTATTCGGAAGTTCCAGTCATCAAGGATATCAAACCCCATGCTGCCAATGCCCCCACACCCTTACTATCTGCCTTAAAACGCACCCTACTCTGGAATGAGATGGATGCGGCTGAAGATGAGCCCCCCAATCCCCCCTCCCCGTCCACCATGGAGGGATAGCGGTGTTTGCTGCCCACCTGGTTGGATATTTTGTTAGGTATGATTCAATCAAAAATGTCCGTTTTGGGCGTTTCAATTTGAATCATTAGTTTTATTTTATTATGATTTTAGTTTTAGTTTGGTAATTACCATCCCATGGTCAGCTTACCTCAGTTAAATATAAACAAGGTGGAAGTGAACCCCAAAGTGGGGTCCATACCCAAGAGGTGCTCTGAGCTGGAGTACAACGTGACCTGGGCTGGAGGGAACCATGGTGGCCCAGTGGTGCACCAGAGGAGAGAGTTATGGTTGTGGAAGTTAAATGGTTATTGTTGCATGAGACCTCCTCAAAGAGTTTTGTGCACAGGTTCACCCAAGATAACATAAAGAAAGCATATGCCAACAAATGGTTTTTTATTAGGGAGGAAGTCGACCAACAAGAAAGATTAGTCTCAAGTGAACAAATTTAAGGAAATTAAGGGAACAGTCAATCAATGGAAGTGGTGCTAGGCCAAGGTGCACCATTAACGCACGCTTCCATTGTGCAGTGTACTATACTTGGTAATTGATCAAAGTCAGGTTATTGATTGTAGGTAAGGCTGATCCAAGCTGGAAATGTCAAAAATCAAATGGATTTTGAGACCCCATTAACTGAGAAACTAAAGCAAATTTTCATTTTTAATCAAAAAGCTGGTTTGTTTTAATGCACCTGCTGTTATGCAGGGCTGAACTTCTCTTACATCCCCAGGACCAACCTGGGCATACCTCACCTTAACCCAGCGTTAGTCCAAGATATGTTTGAGGTCAGGGAGGCCTGCTAACCTAACCCTTTTGGCCTCCTGACATGCAGATTTATCCTTGGTATTTGTCCCCATTATCATGTCATACTCAAGCCATGACATCTTATCCTTTTTCAGCAATTCATATCTCTGCAGTCAAGCACACTTTTTGAAACCATGTGGGATATCAAAAAGCACTGATAGCAGTGGCTGACTTTCATGAACCTAAACTTCTGCAAAGAGCTCCAAAGCAAGAATCAACTCTGACCCCTTCAGCCTCTTCTATGGCTGTATCCCTCTGAAATCCAGCAACTGCAGAGCTGCAGTGACAAGATACTTCTCCACCAGGTGAGGATAGCCAGAAAATACTAGCAGTTATGGGGCAGAGCTTCCCTCCAACTTCAGTTCCAAAAGCTCAGCTGGTGAAGTTAGTTAACACTTTGTCTCATTCTCCTATTTCTAAGCTATTAAAATATGGGCTTTAGTTGGTTGCTCGCTTCTGGCCCTAGATTTCAAATTCACAGATTTGTGGATCCTTGCATTGATTGTTTAATTGAAATTGATAGACTGGGGCAATAATAGTATGAAGACTATTATTATTATTATTGATTGCCCAAAAGCCACGTTGAGTAAAAAGTCCAACGCTAAACTTGTGCTTCTTCCTCTTGAAGATATTCTGATACTGGTAGGGAACACTTTCCCTATTCTCTTCATGCAGAGCCAAGCAGAGATTTGATAAAAACAACCTAAGGATATCTGATACTTTCACTCTTCTCTTAAGAGTAATGTTAAACAACCAATGTATAACAACTTAGTTAATATCAAGTTTTACTCTGCTTTTATTAGGGTATAATTAAGGGGTTTTATAGTTAGAATTGGAACACAACTTTTCAGCTGTCTGCTGGGAATTATTTGTGCTCATATACTGGATTGACCCTCAAGTGTTAGGCACCAAATATTGTCAGGTGCCGTTGCCTTGAGTTTCATAGGAAGCATAATCCCCAGGTGTTTGGTGACCAAACAATTGATATTAGGGACTTGAAACCAATTGTTTTGGCTGATGACGATCCTACTCTCTTCCTCTGGTGTTTAAACGCTTTGGTAGTAATCAATGTCTCCCCATTTGTTCCATCTGAATGATTCCCTAAAAATTTGACTATCAGGCATTGTTCCCATATTGAATTAGTGCTTAATTCCGTCAGAGATGATTGCTGATGATAATCTCATCAGTTGGCAATCTCTGCTGAGATATTAAATGATTTACTGTAATAATTTGACTGTCAGGTGTTATTCCCTAATCAAATTCATACTTAATATCATTGGGAATAATGCCCAACAATAATCCCATCAGTTGGCTGCTGTTGCTGATCCTATATGATTATAACCTAATTGCTGAATTTATAATTGGTTAAAATGTTAGATTATGTGGTCATCTTGAATTCCAAAATATCCCCCATCTTGACCAGATTATCCAATGGAAGATAGAGCCCTCATGGGATGGAAGCTGCCTTAGCTTGAGCTCATATTTGGCTTTTTATATCTCTATGTCCTCAGTGGAGTGCAGCTCTGTCCGCACTCAATGCCCATATGCTCTGCTCAGTTTTGATGACTTCTTATCCTTGGTTGCTACCTGTTGCCACCTCTTCTCAAGCGCAGTTCCTATAGTATCATGCCATGTATAAAAATTTATTGTTTTTGGTTATTATTGGCAAACAACCCCAATAAACTTATTACTGCACAGGTTTGGTTCTTGTGCACTTTGTCCGCGTTGTATAGTATATGATATTATTGGTTGATAATAGTATGACAACTGGCTTTTCTTTCTCATAACAATCACTTTAGTTACTATGATTTGATTCAAACAGCAAATTTGGATAATCACACACAGGAAAGATGGGCGACTTTAATAACAAAAATAATACAACATGGGCGAGCGTCGCAGCAAGTGGTGCACTTAACGGTGCAACTAAGGGCAAGAAATGCCCTGGAGGGGGACCAGGAACCCAAGCCATAAAAAAATTGCAAACTCAGACACCATCTGGGTTTATGGTATTTACTGTAAAGCACGCGCAATACATGTACATTTAATTCAACTAACCTTTGTCAAAGGTGGAACATGGTATCAGACTCTTCCTTGGGGATGAGTCACTGACCCTGTGGGAGAAAACATGTGAGGCACAGCCCTCACTTTTCCCTCACGCGTTGTACATAGCCACCAACAACATGGGCTGCAGCTGGATTGATATTGGTTTCAAAACAGCCAATGAAGCCAATGCTGCAGTAAAAATCTGCGTGGAAATTGCCCTCCCTGAGGGCAAAAAAATTGCGTGCACTGCGCGCACCAGATGGAACAAAGCAAAAACTCTGTTCATCTCCTTTGACTCGCTCCCCACCAACCTTCCTCATAAGGTAATTTAGGAGGAGCTCCACAGAGGTCTTGTGGCCTATGGAGAAATCCAACAACTTGAATTACAGCAAATTTGCTTAATGCCTGACCTGTGCACAGGAAAAGCTATTGCTGTAATCAACCCCTTCCCAGAAGTGGAAGAGGATTTATCCAGAATTCTCCGTGCAGCAGAATTTCATTTTGCAAATGGGGCCAGTCAGCTGCATTCCAAGTTACACCAGAACGCGCACCACCCATTTGCAACCACTGTGGCTCACTGGGCCACAAGGAACATGCATGCCCTGTAAAAGAGAGCTCAATGGAAAATGATTTTTGTGAAGAAGCTATGGATGAAGATAATGAAAACTTCGCCAAAATGACTGATGGCCACCACCCATTCCGCGGGGGTAAGGATGGACTATACTCCATCGTGGACCCAGTTACAAGTAAACAGCATAAAGCAGCACAAAAAGCCCGCAAGGGAGCAGCGGCTGAAGCGGCGGCACACGCGGAATCCGCCACTAACCATGAACAAATTCAGGAGGATATTTTGGATATTCACCAAACCAACTAATCAGAACAATATGCCCAGGTTGAAAATTTTCACAGTAACCAGACTGAGCCACAAAGCGTCATCAGTCATGCACATACTGAGGAACAATGCAACCGCAATTTGGGTGAAATTGTGGTGCACAATGCAATAAAGTTGAACCTCAAAATTATAAAATCTAATCAGCAACCCACATCAAATCAACATGAGACCTGTGCAGGAAAAGTTGATGCAAATGCAAAAAACTGCAATTCCCTTGAATCATTGGGTCAGATCAAGGGAACCAACAATGGCAGTGAAAGAGTTGGAGTACAGACGTGGAGCATGGCCAAAATGAGCCGCGGTGGGATAGGACCAGAGGGTCCTCCCAACTGCTCCTGAGGCGCCGCGGGCACCTCAGTGTCAATAGGATGTTAAACATTGCGGGAGCCAGGGCTCATACATCCCAAGCCAAAAAGCTGGCATTCCTGCAAAAACCTCTTGTAGACAGCTTGGCCATCCAAGAAAACCACTGCCTACAAGGGGAAGAAGAATCCTGGTCAACCAGGGTCACACCATCACAATCAGTATGGACGTCTCACTGTGGGGTGATAGTCCAAAACAACAAAAAATTTAAAATTACAAATTCATCATCACACTTACACGGTTGAGTCCTGGTAGCAACAATCACATGCTAAGATAAAATAATTTTGTTAGCATGTATCTATGCACCGTGCACTGCAACTAAGAGAAAATTTTTTTTGAAAAAATTTCTACTCTCACCCTCCCACCAGATATCATCATGTTAGGCGATTTCAACTGCTGGGATAACCCCAATACAGATTGATGGCCTAATCCCAGGGGATACCCACCTGGACACATTGAATATCTCACAATGAAGGCATCTCTTGGCTTACAGGATGCTCTTCCCCCCAATTCACCAATCCTTCCCCACATGACAAGACCCAACATACATGAGGGACTGCTCATATCAATGAGTCGTATTGACCACATCCTCATCCCACAATCCCACCACTCAAGAATCTCCAAATTTACAACAAAAAAGATCAATTTTTCTGATCACCAATTAGTTATGGTGCAGTTAGCACCAACCCAATCCCACACACAGGTGTCGCCTTGGAGAAAGTTTCACCCAGAAAATATAAAATTGCCTGAGATATCTGACTGGGTTGAAAACAAGGCTACAAACCCAGAATTCACATCCCCATTCACTTCAGATCCCATTGGAACATGGGAAAATTTCAAGAAAGATTTAATCAAAAAAACCTGACATATTGCATCACGCAAGTACACCGCGGACACAGCCACAATCAAGCCTACCTTTCTCAGAACTAGACCACCTGGAAATAAATACTCTGAGATCTGGCTATAGCCCTAATTGGGGATGCAAATGGGCAGAAATTTCAGCCCACCTACACAATCCCATCTTTGAACACCAACACAGAATCAAAGTATCAAATAAAGGTAAGTTCATAAAGGAAAGCGAAACCTGTTTGACATACTTTTCCGCCAATTCCACTCCTGTGGAAACCAGCCCACATGCACACAGGTCTGCAAGACCAACGGCACCGTGGCAACTGACCCTGAGGAGGTCAAAGAAGAAGCACACTGCTATTACACCGAATTATATTTCAATATGCCAACAGATCCACAAAAGATTAAAGAATTCATTCAAACTGCCAAGATACAAAGTACACCACCAAATTACAATATACTATCCCTTATTACATGGGAGGAGCTTTGGGAAACAATTCGCGGTGCACCACATAGGAAAATGCCCAGGGCCTGATGGGATACCCTACGAATTTTACAAAAATATTTTCAACAAATCGCCCCCCTCCTATTGGCGTCAATGAACCAGAGTTTGTTGGGAACACACCTATTACCAGGAGGCCATGAATCCTACGTTATAACCTTGTATAAAAAGGGTGACAAGTTGGACCTGGCCAACTGGAGCCCAATTGCACTCTCCAACACTAACACAAAAATTCTAACAAAAATTTTAGCAGCTAGATTAGATGCAATTGCATCTGACATCCTATCACCCAACCAGGTTGGGTTTATATCAGGGCGTTTAATCTGGAACAACATACACCCTATTGCAAACATTTGTCAATCCAAAGCAACTGGTGCCCTAGTCTTCTTGGATCAGGAAAAGGCGTATGACCGTGTTAGCTGGCCATACCTAAAAGAATGTCTACATGCCTTCAAACTCCTACCAAGATTCATAAAATGGGCGATGCTCCTAACAAAATCTGCAACCATGGCTGTATGCGGCCCTGGATTCCTAACAAACAATATCAAACCACACAGAGGGATCGAACAAGGGGATCCCCTCAGCCCACTGCTATACAATTTCAGCTTTGACATGCTCCTCCAAGTAACTGACTCACGTCTCATGGGGATAACCGCACAAGGACAATCAACAGTCAAGATACTGGCCTTTGCAGATGACTGCGTAGCAGGTATAGCAAACAATGAAGATGCCCGACAGCTAAATTGCACTCTAGAGGAATACTCCAAGGTGAGCAATGCATCGCTCAATAAAAGGTAGACAGAAATAATTTTCTTAGGCAAATACACAAACAATTGGGCCACAAAATCAGAACATCACACCAACACTTGAAGAAAAAACCCAATTAATTTACCCTTTGGAACACCTCCCACCACCACTCCTGTCTGACACCTTAGAATCTGGATAGAATCAGGGGGATATGCTAATGAGACAATGGAAAGTAACCTGTTACAATGGGTATCCAAACGCGTAGCCTCCCTCAAGGGGAGAACCCCAGGACTAACAGGACGAGTTACAGTTGCTAACTCGCTCATCCTCCCAATACTGTGGTACCAGGCTCATGCAATAGCCTTCTCACCTACCTTTATAATCTCAATTTGCGCGCTTATCCAGGGCTGGCTGTGGCCTGGCTCTCACCCTCCTATATGGATGGAAACACTATTTGGTCCATGCTCAAGCGGAGGCATGGGACTAATAGATTTTGAGAGCCATGCCAATCACATCCTAGATACCTGGATAAAGGAAATCCTTGCTCCAGACCTCCCGCAACAACATTGGTCCAGAGCAGCAAGGACTAACTTTGCACAGGCGCTCAAATTAACCAATCCACATAGTTCACCCAGACTACTTTCATACTTTGCCAAGCACCCTACTGCAACAGGTCCGCATGGAACCTCCCCTCATTTCAAACATATTTTCAGAACTATCCACCATATGGGATGGACCATAGAGAGCATGGGTACTATACAGGGAAGGGGACGACCCAGCCCCCAATTCAAATTAAAAAACCCAGAAAACCACCCCTCAGAGGGATATGCTCGCAACAACCCCAATCATAGCTAGGATAGAATACCTAGATATGTTGGACATTCCCTATGACTTAACCACACATAAGGCAATGTGGAAAATGACTCACCACCCACTCCTACAGCCAAGGATAAGATCAAACGCCTGGCGCTGTTTGAGAAGGACCTATAGGACGGCGGACCGCTCCAACTCCCTCCACAAAACATGTGCAGTATGTGGAGGGGAGGGATCCCTACATCACCACCTAGAAACATGGCCCCCAACCAAAGCTATATTGCATGAAGTTGCACGCCTGCTCAAGATTCAAAACGAACAGGAATTCTCAATATCAAAAAGTATCTTCGCGCTCCAGATTGAGTCACCAATCCCATCTACCCTCCGCTACCTAATAATACCCATTGCAATGTGGACATTACACACAATTTCATTAGATGCATTTAAGGGCACGGTCCCAACCATTCATGGGATTATTAACAGATTCCATGTCCACTTACTAGAGCACTTCCAAGCCTGGCTCTATGGATATATGAGACCAAGACAAAAAGCGCTCATAGAATCATGGTTCCCACTCTGGTTCCTCCACACAGACCCTTTCCTTCACACCTGCTCCATAGCAGGGGAAACACCCTCAGAGTAGTGCACCAACCCCCCATACCTGGCAGTCCCTCTGGCAACAGGGGTAACTTGAATACCCTGGGGTGCCTAATTTTATATTTGTTATTTATTCTCTTAATTTCACATATATTTGGTAATGTCTGTCCCCTGGTCGGCTTACCTCATTGAAAAAAAATAGTATGACAACTATTATCTGTAGTTAAGTGGAAATCTTAAATCTTGGCCCAACGCTCAGCCAGTATTCCCACTCAAAATACTTGAGATGCCTTGATATAGAGACTTGTTCCCTCGTTCTGTCCAACCCAATCTTCTCTGAGATTCCCTGGTGACAGTTTCTTTAGTCCAACACACAGTTGACAGCAATCCCTGGTTGTTTCTCCTTCTTCTTTAGATCCCCGCTCATCTCTTTAATCTTTTCCCAAAAGAGTCTTCCGATTATTGCACTCAGCAATAATATCCTTAAGAATAGAACAATTGAAGGCTGATAATAGTTTACTACTTAAACTATATATAAATTGAAAACTATAGAACTATATAACTCTGTTCTAAACTCTGTTTTTTTTATTATGAGTGAATTCTAGGGAATTTATAGTGAATTTGGTCATCTAGCCTTGGTTGACACCTCTTTGATGAAAGGCAGCCATTGCCATTAGAACCCATCCTAGTCTTGGCAGCAATGGTCTTCCCCATCCTGGATAGGATTCTGTCATTAGGCATCCTTGAGACCTAAATGGAAAGAGTCAGAAAACGTGTCCCTAACGTTTTCCTCTTGATCTAAGTGAACCAACCATATTTGGATAGCAACCTGCTTAGGTAAAGGGACTTATTACCCATTAAGGCAGGTCATGAACCAACTGATTGATTCACTAGTTTCAGGCAGCATCACTCACCTTGAAACTTGCTACTAACATTCCCAATCAGTCAGTGATGAAACCTGACTGATCCCAATTGGTACACCTGATAGTTAATCACTATTAAATGCCCCTATTCGTTGGCAACTCCGCCTGACAAGATCTTAAGCATTTAATTTGTTTGATCCCTGATGGATATGACCAGGCGGATATCCCAATATCTTTCAAACATAGTTACTCTGAAAATTAGGGTCCACCAATTTTCAATTCAACTCACATTAGGGAATTATCCCCTAGCAATTCCTGGTAATCTAGCAGGCTGGGAATATGGGCAAAAATCCCAACACATCCCCCTCTTGCCTAGATTTCAAGCGAGAAAAGGACTGGGGCATGAGAACACCACTTCAGAAACTCAGTCAAATACTTCATTGGCTCAAGTGGAGTATGATCATCAATACTCAACGCTGCTTGAGATGACCTTCAGCATGTGGCTCTATTCCTCTTCCTCCTCGCCACCACCTACTCAGAGCATGGTCCCCACTATCTACTGTTGTGCCAGGCTGATCAATTTACTCATGATGATATTAGTTCCAGGATCCAGTTTCCCCCATTAGGGCATATGACCCACTGTCATATTCAGGATTCTTGGTCTGGCATCCTTGATTTCCTGATTTTCTCCTCATCCTAGACAGGAGACTCATGCCGTCAATGTTTTTTTCATGGTTCAATTAAGAATACTTGTTTATGTTTGCCCTTGTTATTTCTTTCATAACCTCTTGGCTCAGGTCATTCTTAATTCTTCTCTTGGAGAGCTTATCACATTAATTTTGAGATTAATTTCTCCAAAATTGGAGCTTAATGGATTGTAGAGTGCATAATGTCAGCTTCCATATAAGTTCAACATCCCCCTCTCATCCAGCTTATATGTCAAATTCTGAGTTGCAGTATCAACAGCTTCTAAACAGTTTGTCTGATCAAGACCTCCAGCTCTTCCAGCAGATGAGTCAGGATGCATGATGGAACCTCTTCTATGGTCCTTCCAGGACTCATACACCTAGTCTGGCACTAGCAGCTAGTCCTTCCGTCAAATTACCAGAAATAAAAACCATTCCCTCCAAAACCAGGCTTGCAATCATTTTGAACAACTCTTGGCCGATTCTTCCTCTGTCGTCAATTCCAGAGTTGAATTTAAAAACTCTCCTGGATTTGGCTCCTTTTGCAGATGCACTAACCATCTATTGTGGATGCTCCTGAGCTTATGCCTTTTGCTCTTGATCATTCTTTTTCTTACCAGGTCAGACTTGCTTCCTGAGTTACTCTTCTGACTCAGAAAATATTACAAACCCGCTGTTTTGGCTACCAAGCTCACCATTGGTAACAGTATTCATTTTGAGCTCCCCTACACCAAACTATGGGCCTAAGTCACTAAAGCTTTATCTTTAGCACTGAATCCCTCCAATCTTGAGAATATCCTAGATCAGGCTATTGCCACTTATACTTTTTGCTTTGCTGGTCAAGTTCTTCAAAGTTGGTCCACAAAGCTTCCAGCCTCTCCCAGATTTCACTGTTCCTTCAGCTTCAGCTTCTGAGAAGCCTGTAGTCATTGCTTACAGGATGCCATTCGCTCCCTGCATGACTATCTCATCTCTGGCGCTTCCCGCCAGTATCTTCCACTGATGGCTTTAGTAGGGGTCATGATTCAGCAACCCCATCAAGCAACCCTTGTTTGCTGCTGGCCCATATGTCCCATGTTCTTGACAAAGCCCATAGTCAGGTGCTCAAGACTAATCTTCTGGCTCCAATACCATATTGGAATTACTGGGGTTATTCACTGACTGCCTCTTTCTATACTGTTGCTTTCCTCCCCGCTCCAGGGTTTTGCAATTGGCTTCTTCTAACATTTCAATTTCCCTTCCCCTAGTCGCTTTCTCTCAGGGATCTGCGTCCACTTAAAGAACTTGGTTTTGTGTAGGTCTAGCCCTCACTAGCATCCAATCTCACATTGATTTCAACAGGATATTCAATCCTACTGCAATCTATCCTCCCTCCCCCAAGAGGCGACATAGGTGGAATCATCCCATATCAAGGATAATCAATAAAAATAAAAGTTATAAAAATATATTGGTTTTTTCTATGCAGTTTATATTTTTTTCAAAATCTTTTATCAATCTTTTATTCTTTTCTTCTTTTTTCCATGGGACTTGACCTTGTTTCTGTTCAGTAGTCCATATTTTTTATTTTTCCCCCAAATTGGGTCCTAGGTACTTAAACCTACCAGTTTTCTATGGTTCAGAGGTCCTTTTTTTGACTTAATATAATCATCAGGACATGACCAGTCTAATGGTTTTCAGTCCTTTGGGACTCTTTTGCCTTTTTCCTTGATCCATTTCTTCAGATACTTAGCACAGACTCAATTTACAACTCTTCCATCCAAGAGACTCTTGATGGAGTAGTTGTCAGTTGCCATCTTGGTGATAACTTCAAATGGACCCAACCACAATGCATCTAGTTTGTTTCTTCTTCCAAAACCATGCATATTGCAATATGCAACTCTTTTGCCTATTCAATATTCTGCTAAGGCCAGTCTGTTCTTATTGTCCAAAAATTTTGTTTGTATCCTTTTCTTCAACATAGTATTGAATGCTTACAATTGTGTCTCAATCAGGATATTTGTCAGTCGGTTCAAGTACTGTTCAGCACTCATCCCTGATGTTGGTTCCACCACCAAATATGAAATAAGCGGCAACGCGGCCTTCCTCCTGTATAACAACTTAAATGGCGTTTTTCCTGTCACCATATGATGACTGATATTGTAGGAAAACATCACCAAACTCAGGTATGTTCCTCACATGGAAGTTCTTCCTGCGACCATCTTTCTCAGTGTCATGGCCAGCATTCCATTCACTCATTCTACCAGTCCATTTGTATCCAGCTGGTAGGGTACAGACATGACTCCTCTGATCCCCATTATCTCATTCAGTCGTGGAATTTATGTGAGATGTAAAGTTTGTCCCATTATTGCTAAGCAGGACCTGCGTACATTCATGTCAATATACTACTTGATTCAGGATGAACTTTGCAGTGCTAGTAGCGTCTACTTTCACCAGGGCCTTCATCTCAACCCATATTGTCAGATGGTTATAGAAACCATTATGTACTTGAATCTCCCTGTGCTCATTGTCAGCAGTCCCATCACGTCAATGGACACTGTATGACAGGCAAATCCAGGGCGGACCAGTCAGTATCCAGTTGTATTCTTATATGGCTTGTGCAGCTGGCACTCCATGAAACAAGATAGATAGTCGGTGACATCATAGTTGATTGATTCCCAGTAGTAGTACTGGTGAATATGATCGGTAATTTTTCTCAGGCCTCCATGCCTGACAACCTTATGAGCATCTTTAACGATAGCTGCTCTTTCTGATGACTTCAGTAATAATAACTGCTTCCCATTAATCATCTTAAACAGTTTTCCATCCATGGTCTCAGTGTTTTCCATTGCTTTTTGAAGCGCACCTTGGATTTCTCAAGGATCATTCCCAATTTCTCCATTAACCATTCTCTGGAATAGCTCATCTGCCTGCAGATATACCATCTGGACCATTGGTAACTGTGATAAGCCATCTGCATTCTGGTGAGAGGCCCCCACTCGGTGGACAATCTCATAATTATAGTCCTGTAGCTTAAGTGACCATCAGGCCAGTTGTCCTTCTTGTTCTCTCAAATTGTGGAGCCAACGCAACAAGGAGTGGTTTGTCACCACTTTAAATTGCATACCATGGATATACATCCAAAACTGCTTACAGGCATAAATGACCACAAGGCATTCACGCTCAGTTATGGTGTAGTTCCTCTCAGCAGCTGAGAGTGTCAGGCTCACATATGCCACGTAATATTTATCCCCAAGTTCATCTACTTGACTTAGTATGGCGCTGATCACCATAAAAGAAGCAACAGTTTTATAATAAACTCTTGATCAAAATTCAGATATTTCAAAATTGGAGAATCTATTAGGTACTGGTGTAGCTCATCAAAGGATTCCTGCGCTTCTTCATTCCATACTAATTCTTTTTTTGGATCCTTCAACAGATGTAATAAGGGCTCAGCTATTTGGGCAAAGTCCTGAATAAGCCTTCTGTAGTATCTGACCATCCAAAGGAACACTTAGATGTCTTGGACACTCTTCAGCACAGCCATCCGTTCTATGGCTTCTATCTTATGGGCTTGCAGCTGCAATCCACTAGAGTTGACTATGAATCCCAGATGTTCCAACTCTTTTTTGAAGAAGAGACACTTCCTTGGCCTGTTTAATCAGTCACTCTATATCAGCGCTAAAATTTCTCAAATGAATGCAATCCACTTTTCACTCTGTTTTCAGATATAAGACCTCTTGAATTAGATCCCCTTCTTTCTTCTTTAACAAAGTTACTTTCCCAAGTAACTCATTTTCAAAAATTACAACATTATTGATCCCTTTCTCTATCCTGGTGACTCATTCTTTTAAGGCTGTGAATTCCCAATGATCCACTGAGTTTAGGGCATTCTGATTCATGGTGGCTAACTCCATCAACAGTTTTCATAACTCATCTTTATATGACATTTTTATACGTTCTTCTATTCAACTACACCTCTGTAGTGAGCACCAAATTGTAAAAATTTATTGTCTTTGATTATTGACAAACAACACCAATAAACTTATTACTGCACAGGTTTGGATCTTGTGCACTTTGTCCACATTGTATAATATATGATATTATCAGTTGATAATAGTATGATAACTATTATCTGTAGTTGAGTGGAATTCTTGAATCTCAGCTCAACGCTCAGCTAGTTTTCCCGCTCAAAATACTTGAAATGTCTTGATATAGGGATTTGTTCCCTCATTCTGTCCAACCC
>JAKSZP010018774.1:0-87822 GCA_022478985.1 Massospora cicadina | reverse complement strand
TTTCTGATAAGGCTTGGATCAAATAGGCTTGTAATCACCAACATCAATGGTGTGGAAATAGTCCTTCATATTCACATAGTCAGTATTAGATTTAGAGAAAATATCAATATATTGATCCAGTAAGAAATGAACTTTATTAAGTTCAGCGGGAGTTAGATCATCAGTAAACGAGCTTTGGGAAAAGCACATATCATTTGGTCAGTGGGTAGTCCCATATCTAGCGTAGACCGAATATAATGGACTTGGTGGACGTCCACAATTGGAATCAACAGGGCTTTTCCAATCTCCTGATGCTTCTTTACAACCAGGTCCTTGTTAGTGAGATTCCCCAGAAGAAGATTGATAGGTCGCTGGTAGGCAGGGTCTAAGATACCTTGCAACACCCAAGGTTCCAAAGGAATAATTCCATCAATGCTTGTTGAGTGCAGAAGGAAGTTGCGGGGGATTTAAATTGAAATTCGGTGTCTATCACCTTTTGTCACCCGCTTTGACTACTACCTCCTCTGACTATACAATGGAATGCCCTCTGAACTATCTACAGTATCAGGCAACTTTTTTTATTTCTGCCCGATGTGGTATAAATAAGGGTGAGAGCGGAAGAAGGATACTCAACTAAGCATGTATATTCCTTTTCCTCTTAGGCTCATTGTGTGTAAGACTAGGGGAACCTCGTAATTTAGAAGAGAGAGAAATTCTGTTTCATATTAGTGATTCTGTCATACTCAATCATGAATTGCGTGCCAATGAGTAGGTCGTATGCATTGTGGTTAATGCAACTTTTAGGAGCAGCCAAAAAGCTTCCCAATATGTATGGGTAAGGAAGAGTATGCTCCAATAGCTCGTAGATTGTGAGGCCCTGCAGTTCCAAACTCTTGTGAATAGTCCAGGTCAGGCGCCAACTTAATTTTATTGATGAGCTTTGATGAGACCACGTTCACTGGAGCACTTTTATAAAGGATAGCTAGAACGCACCCTTATTGATGACAACCTCTACCTTTGTTATTGTGTTACCAAAAATAGGGGGATTAAACTAACTTTTTTCTTACGGAGAGTGGAAGCAAGGCGTTGAGCCATCGAAGGGTACTTGTATTTAATATGTTGGAGGGTATGAACTTGCTGGGTTGAGTGGATCACTGTACCAATAAGCTGGTCAGCATTACTAGTGGTATCAATCACCTCTGAAAGCCTCAACAACTGTCAAAGATATGTTTGTTTTGGTATTATAGCTAAATCAATTTATTTAGCCCTCACCCTATCAGGAACCCGCACTTCCATTGAGGCTTACAAAAAATAATAGCCTGCGTCATCACTGCCCCCTTCAGACTCGTCATCAGAGGGATTGTCATTTCTTTCAACGA
Organism: Massospora cicadina; assembly: GCA_022478985.1. Taxonomy (NCBI): domain Eukaryota; kingdom Fungi; phylum Entomophthoromycota; class Entomophthoromycetes; order Entomophthorales; family Entomophthoraceae; genus Massospora; species Massospora cicadina. The sequence goes on along the minus strand of JAKSZP010018774.1, from coordinate 86,464 downwards.
GTTACTAAGAGGGGGCAGAAGAAACTGGCTTAATCTCCTCACAGGGGAGGGCTTTGTCGCTCTCATCTACATTTTTGACTTTTAAAGGGGGCATCAAAGCTGTACCAACTTTTCAGGGAGGCGTTAAAAGTGTAATGGCTTTGACTTTTGCCTTAGAAGTGACCGGCTTGTGCTGCCCCATAATGGCAGGTTTTGAACTAGAGGCATCCTGTCAGGCAGACGGCAAGTAGAAAATAGACTGGCCTACCATCCTGAATACCGGAGCATCCAAGTGGTGGACCAGAATGCCAGGGGCACTGCTGCTGGTATGACGGTTATGGAATTGGAAGGGGATAAAAATCTTAACCAATAAAAAAACAGAAATTTAAAAGAGGGTGTTTTTTATTGAGAAAATAAGGGAAGAGAATCAACCAACACTTTTCTCAGGGCGATGTGCCCAATTAAATAGTTGTCAAAGTTTTGGGGAAAATAAGCCGGGATCAGGTCCTGCAGGTTCGACCTAAGTGGTGAACTATTCAGGAATGGGCGGGTTAGTTCACTGGGGACTAACATTAGCGAAATTCAGTGACAAGCCAAATTTTGGTTGGTTTGACCTAAGCGGTGAACTATTTGGAGATGGGTGGGTTAGTTTACTGGGGACCAATATTTTCAAAATTTGGTAAAGAGCCAAATTTCAGTCAGTTCAACCTAAGCAGTGAACTATTTGGAGATGCTCGGGTTAGTTCAATGAGGACTGATATTTGCAAAATTTGGTAATGAGCCAAATTTCAGTCAGTTCGACCTAAGCGGTGAACTATTTGGAGATGGGCAGGTTAGTTCTCTGGGGACTGACATTGCTAAGTTTGGTGGCAGGCCAGGTTGCGGTCAGGTCAACCTAAGAGGTGAACTATTTGGGTATAGGAGGGGGGGGAAGATTTTTGATCATCATGTAAACAGAATTTGCAACCATTGGGCGTTCTGACTAATAGCTCAGCCTTCATACCTTTTTGACCATTTGAAATCTGAGTATCTGGCTGATTGCCACTCAAATTAGTTGCGATTAATTCCATTTTGGTGATCTTGGCGCAGATTTTTAATAATTCATCGTGACAGTTCTGCCAAGGAGAGTGCAAGTACCAAAAGTGGGATTTGAAGCTGAAAGACCATTTTCCAGCACTCATCTACCATGTGAGCAAGATCGCCCTGGGTAACGGGGGTATGGCCATTCTCTTTGGTATTTTCTTTCTCAGGAACAGAAGGTTGGCCCAATTAACGCCTAGCGGACGTTCCTCAGGACTTACATTACCCTTTCCTTTTTCCAAAAGAAGAGCCTCATCACTGAGAAACTTTATAAAAGCCACCTTCTTGTGCGACTTGGGTGACTTGATCGCCATTACTGATGTAGGTTTTTTTGGGAAAATGGGGAAGCTTGGGGGGGAGATGTGGAATATTTCATCCAGGTTCATACAATTCGTGCAATTGCGCGTCTTGCCCCAACTGTTCTTATGGAAGGAATGTCGCAATTTCTAGAATGCCGGGATAACTTCTTCCTCAGCCTCTTCCCCATTTGCAATGATAATCAGTTCCATAGGAATTTCACCTTTGAAGGGCGACAGCTGGGAAACTACTGGGCTTTGGAGGACAAACTCATTGCAAGTTGAGATGTCAGACTCTACTGACATGGCAAGATAGCCGTGGCAACTATGGGGTATGGGTTTGGAGTTTTTGAGTGGGGTGGGGCAAGTGTGGGCAGGGATAATCTTCTTTACAACCTGATTCAGCTGGAAAGAAGGGGCCATTGCTGCACCAATATCTTTGAGAAAGGTGGAAATGGTAGAGATTGATGGTTGATCGATTATGTCAGGCAGATGGCAAGTAGAAAATAGAATGGACTACCAGCCTGAATGCCGGAGCTTCCAAGTGGTGGACCAGAATGCCAGGGGCACTGCTGCTGGTATGATGATTATGGAACTGGAAGATGATTTAAATCTTAACCGATAAAAAAACAGAAATTTGGGGGAGGGTGTTTTTTAAAGGGAAATTTAAGGGAATAGAATTGACCAACAATTTTCTTAGGGTGATGCACCCGATTAAATAGTTGTCAATTTTTGGGGAAAATAAGCCAGGATCAGGTCCTGCAGGTTCGACCTAAGTGGTGAAATATTCAGGAATGGGCGGGTTAGTTCACTGGGGACTGACATTAGCAAAATTCAGCGACAAGCCAAATTTTGGTTGGTTTGACCTAAGCGGTGAACTATTTGGAGATGAGCGGGTTAGTTCACTGAGGACTGATATTTGCAAAATTTGGTAATGAGCCAAATTTCAGTCAGTTTGACCTAAGCGGTGAACTATTTGGAGATGGGCAGGTTAGTTCTCTGGGGACTGACATTGCTAAGTTTGGTGGCAGGCCAGGTTGCGGTCAGGTCAACCTAAGAGGTGAACTATTTGGGAATAGGAGGGGGGAAGTTTTTCAATCATTGTGTAAACAGAATTTGCAACCGTTGGGAATTCCAATCAATAGCTCGGCCTTCATACCTTTTTGACCATTTGAAATCTGAGTATCCAGCTGATTGCCACTCGAATTAGTTGCAATTAATTCCATTTTGGTGATCTCAGAGCAGATCTTTAATGATTCATTGTGACAGTTCTGCCAAGGAGAGTACAAGTACTGAAAAAGGGATCTGAAGCTGAAGGACCATTTTCCAGCACTCATCTACCATGAGAGCGAGATTGCCCTGGGCAAAGGGGTATGGCCATCCTCTTTGGTATTTTCTTTCTCAGGAACAGAAGGTTGGCCCAATTAATGCCCAGCGGACGTTCCTCAGGACTTACACATACAGAGTTGAGGCTGAGGAGGTTTGAGGCAGCAGCTTAGGTGGGTATGGTACTTTTTTCATTATAATAGACTGCTCAGCAATAGTGGGACCAGGCAAAGTGATAATTGAATTCATTGGCTGAGCTATAGGAACTGAAGTTAGAGGGGAGCGCTGCTCCAAAACTGCCACTAATTTATGGCTATCCTCACATGATGGAGGACTAATTGGCTGCTGCCGCTCTGCAGAAGCTGATTTCCAGAGGGATACAGCCATAGAAGAGGCTGAAGGGGTCAGAGTTGATTCTCAATTTGGAGATTTTTGCATTTCAGGTTCATAAAAGTCAGCCACTGCAAGTAGTGCCTCTTTTATTTATTACCATTTTGAAAGTATGCTTAACAGCGGAGATATGCATTGCTAAAGAGGGATAATGCGCCAAGCTAGCCACGATAGTTGCAATAACATCATCTATGGGAAGCACTTTGTCCAGCAACATTGGTTGAGATTTGGTATAGAATTGCTCAATAAATGTGGTGTTGATTCTCCCTCTTGCAGGCTAAGGCACATAAAGGCCTGTTTTTGCCATTGCGAACTCTACTTAAAGCCAAACTCATCAATCAACGCTTTTTTAACCTACGTCAAGGTGGTAAGTATAGCCATTTGAAGAACAATGATCTCCTGAGCCATCTGACTTAAGCCGTGAAGGATAAACTTGGTTTTTTGAAGGTCAGTCTCTCCTTCCATAGCAGTTTGTAAATATAAAGGAAGGAGGCGATACTACCCTCACCAGTGTGAACTTGTCTTTAAACAGAAGTTTAAAAATGATAGGGAGGGCCCATAAGGACCTTGTGGAGAGTGCTGTTCAAGCATTTTGAGGCAAGCCAAAGCACTGGGTAGTTGTTTCTCTAAAGCTGCTATCCTTTGTATTGGAAGAGTAGTCATGTTTGGTATTGTAACAGGATTTTGGTGGTAAGCAGGCTCCCCTGTAGTGAGCACCACTTGTTTGATTTTGGCTTCAGTAGATGCTCGCTTGGTGCTTGATGTACCAAAATCCAACAATAGGGTTTATACCACCAATATAATAAAAATACCTAAACTTTAGAAACTTATAAAACAAGGGTTTTTAAGTTTTTATTAAGTGTCACGGGGTATAAGATAAAACGAACCCTATTGATATCTGACCAATCCATAATTAAACTGAATTGATAGTCAATTGGAATTAATGTAAGTTGGAATGGCTTGTTACATTCAAAATAAGAAAATATTAAAATTTAACCTATCAAAGCTTGGAAAACTTGCTTCCCTTAGGCTGAATGATAAATGGGGATCAATTTTGGGGCAAGATGTATCCATGGGGTAATGGCTTAATATATTTTAGACAATCCCCTTTTGTGAAAAATATTAAACTTGGGGGACCCCTGCCATGCCTAAAAAAGGGGGTGGTCCCCACGTAGGTGCTTGAATGGGACCGCTAGGGGCTGGGGGAGATCCATTTTATGGAAGCCCCAGAGTCTGCCATGAAGTCGGAGTAATCTGACTACTTAAATTAGTGTTAATTGCCCATGAGATATTTGAACTGGTGTTACCCCAATTTGCGGGGTCCACGGAGAATTGGCCAGGGTCTTTTGGCTGATAAAATTATTATGAATATTTAAATCGATATTAGTAGTATTGTGGACCAGTAAATGACTGACATTTCCCATTTTTTGCCATTTTTGAATATAAAATTCTTATCTGAAAGCTGGGATGGCAAATGTCCTATAGTAATAGACCATTTTAAATTGACACCCTTTAGATTAAATAATGCGCTGGCAGTGTTAGACTTCATTGATAACTAACTGGGGGATCTCAGACTTACCTGCGCAGTAGCTTAAAATAAATTGTAAACAATAACACTTGTCTAATACCCAAGTTTTAAACGTGAGACCTAAATTCTATCACAACATATAAAACCAGGACATCATCTAGAATCCATAGGGCACCACTATTCTAATAATGTGAAAGAAAGAGCAAATATGGGGAAAGGTTGTAAGTATTGGTTAATGGACATGATCTTGCACCCAAAATTATAATTGGTGAAGAGTAGGATGGCTATCCAAGGTTTTACTAACCTGTAATGGTTTTATTGCTTAGAAAAAGAGTTTTGTAAAGACTCAAACTTTAGTGGTACTAGTTACTGTTGCTGTTGATTTAAAGCCTTGTAGCTATGGGAATCTTCATCTCTCATGTTGGATTGCTTTACAATTGTTACGTTAAACCCACCAAATCATCCTCTTTATATTAAATCAAGAACCTCAGCGTTATGTTTAGTTAGTTAAAAATTAGCGTTTATTATAGAGATAGGTACTGGCAACTTTTTAGTAAAGATCTAGAACTAGGTCCTTGCGCACCTTGCAATCTCACACCTGTAGCTGCAAGGACAGGGACTACTAAGAACAGCTGTAATTAAGAATGTAACCCAAGAGCGTATCCCCACTATCGATTACTTAAAGAATTTTGGCTTTTTTTTAACAAACAAAAAGAATTTTTTACATTTTCTATGATACAAGGATCAACTAACCCAAACAACAATCTTAAAAGTAAAGATTTTTGGTTTTTATAATAGAAGGGGAGAAAAGGAAATAGGTCTTGGTGTTCTTGCAATTAGAATTGCACCTACACAGTTATTAACTAGTTTGTTTTTGAATCATTTAAGTGACTTCAGGTAGCAATTTATTTGTGTAATCTCTGATCATATTATAAGTTGTTGATAGAGATGATCCAAGTTTGGCGCTTATTTCCTTCAAAATTATACAAATAGGAAATACCTTTGGTAAAAAATATCACCTTGGATTATCTCGGTGTCAGATATATTACAATCACTAGTGCGCCGCTTGGTGTCTATGCTTTTAAGAAATTCGCTTTTCTGAATAGTGGGCTACGCTAGTGTTCCAGGACAACCAGTATGGAGACTGGATGACCCTTGCTGTTTCGCCTTCATAGGCGTACCAACTCCCTACAAGTCCATGTCCAACCCACCAAAACAGCAGACCAACGACTTCATCTTATCCCCGTGACCCCTCTTGGGTGTGCCTTGGCGAGTCCATCCCCCATTATTAACGGTTATGGCTTTCCTACGCTGCACCACCATCATGACCAATCATCAACCCATCTTGAGTGTTCTTTGGAGAGTCCATCCCCCATCCTGGGTGGCTATTGCACTCCTGCGCTGCACCAACTTCATGGCTGAAAGCCATTAGCACACCATCATTGGTGGCCAGATTTCAGGTCCCCGTTGGTTCTTCATAGGTCTGATGTATGGGAGCTGGCAGCGTCAGCCACTTCTAGCGCATCCCCCTGTACCTACTTTGGCGATCTCCAGTCCCACTCCTATTCACTCTGGTGGCTCTGGCTACTTCAAAAAAATAGATAAGTGGGTGAAAGAGAAATTTTTATTTGGAGAGAAGGAAGAATATTATATAATAGGCTATTGCACATATGAAAACCCCTCAGTCATCCAAGCTGGAACCCCAACCAATTGCAGTTGTCCGCGGTAGTGATTCCCTCCTATTCTGCTCATCTCAATTACCAAATATTAGGTCAACTAATCCTTACCACAAGTCTCTAGCCAGCCGTATATAGATTCTATTTTAATAAATACTTTGAGCATCCTTGGCATAAGTTGCCGGTACTCCAAATTAGGCAGTAGATTCATAATCAGATGATTGATAATTAATACTTTGGCTTTACGCTGGAAAATTCCACAATCATCTTTCATGGCAGTTGTTGTCAGTATAAGATTCCGCTGAACTCAGATTTGAGTCAGCGAAATCATCATTAGATGGTTGTAAACAAATACTACAGCTTTCCGCTGAAATTCCCACAATTACCCACGATTTTTGCAGATGGCGCCAAACTAGGTATTCACCAAACCTAAATACAATACTTAATTTAAAAACATTAGATAATATTGAACTAGGAAATTAGCTGGCAATTAAGCAAAACTAACAGACACCCCCAATTCTGATATTATTGGGAGGAACCATCTGGTTAATTTCTGAAATATGCTTTACATGTAATTTTTGCCGTGGCGGTGTCCAAATTACAGATATTTCTAAATTAAGGCAGAACTGCTATATTCTCTACTCTTTGTTCATAGATTTTCAATAACAATAATAGGCTTAGGCCTGAGAGTGTCTTTAGGGCTGGGGGAACAGACAAGGTCAGCTGCTCATACCCATCTCTAATCCAAGGTATGCCCTAGATTATTAATTTGGGCAATCAGTATGCCATTAGCGTGGCCCTCTTTGTTCTAAAGTGATACAAGGCCCTATCTATACTGATAGCAAGTGACTGGGACCTTACTTTAACCTTTCCCTGACAAACATGGTCCACGCCTCTAGCAGGGTTTCTGCTTTGGAATAAATTTTGTGAGGGATTAAAAGTTTGAGGGTGGCAATTATGCAGTCTTGGACAAGGCTGGCAATGTAGTATTAAGACTTTTCTTATACCATTTTCAAGTATCTCTTGACAGTTGAAGCAAACCTTAAAAGGGACCCAGCTGTTCTTATAAGTGTTTATCCCTTCCAAGAACCAAATAGTGCTTTTTATAAGTTTGACCCAACTTGCACCTAGTATCTTCTCCATCTAAGATTCAGGTACTTCACCCAATATGGGCTCACCATCAAAAGGTCACTAGTCTTTGAAAGGTGAGAGTATGGAAGCATGGAAGGAGGTATGAATATTCCAGTGCATAGGAAGTAACCAGTGAAAAGCCCCATTGCTCAGGACTTTAGTAATAGGATTTGGCCTGAATGCTTGATGGCTAGTTTCCACCATAACAATTTGAGTTGTAAGTCCTTGGTGTACACCTTTACTAGATCGATTACTATTAGTTCAAAAACTCCCTCCAGTATTTGTCCTCAGACTGCTTTGCGTTATTAGTTGAAATAGTCAACTATATTGAATTTTTTATTGTAACTTCCAGATGTTAATGAAAAAGCTATCTGCCATTGGAACGTTGCTGCGCGTCTGAGGGCCAATAGCAAAGACAGAACTATACCCCAAATTAGCTTGCATAGGTGACACACTGTCGCAATTACAATATGACTGGATAATAAGCCCTAAGTCAATATGGCGGAATGTATGGAATCCGCTGGAATCAAACTGGTACTGGTAATTTAAGCGCATTAAAATGAGGCATTCAAAAAAAAACTTTCTCGTTGCAAACACTTTTGCAACACATTCAATTCAAGACTAAATCTAGTTTGATAATCTCATAGAGGGGATTAGTCTGCGCCCATGTCTGGGAGCAGTTGGGCAAGCAAGGCAAGAGAAGCAGGCAGAAGGCCCGCGGCCTCTAACGTTCGAAAACGCCCCAGAGAATCTGGCGGAATAGAAAAAAATCTAAAAAAAACCGGCGGTCACAATTTCCCCGGAGATACTCGCGTGGCAAGCATGATGCAACCAGTACATCAACACGCCACATTCCCAGTCACTTTAGTTGGTGGAATTCGGAGTCTGTGTGTATCTGGACATCCAAAAAACGGCCCTATGGGAAAAATTTTGTGAAGATGTACACAAAGTTTTCCTGACCATGGTGTACGTTGCACCTCACTCCATGTCGCGCGGTTGGCTGGACCTAGGTTTTGAAAGAAAAAATAGCAGCAGATGAGGCTGCAGCGGTGCACGTAGTGGTCAACCTCCCTGAAGGGCAACGGGTTGTCAAAACTAAACGCACCAGATGGACAAAATCAAACCAAATTTTCCTCACGTTTGACTTTTTGCCTACTACAGTAAAACGTGACATTTTGGAGCAACACCTGAAAGATGGTCTCGCCATATACAGCGAAATAAAATCTTTTGAATGCAACGTTTCACGCTGATGCCACACCTGTGCACCGGCAAAGCCATCGCAGTTCTGACCCCAACTGAGGAGATCGCGAAGGACCTAACCCAGATCCCGCACTCCACCTTTATTGACATCACAGGGCACACCACCCACCCATTCCGGGTAACCATGGACAGCGCGCCCCCCATTTGCACCCACTGTGATGCATCCAGCCATAAGGCACACATGTGCCCCATCAAAGAGGGCGTTACATTCAAAGAGCACCCCTCAGCGGCTATGGCCAGCGGAGAGGCGCACTAAAAACCAACCACAAGCACCAAAGAGGCTTTCCCGTGGAGAGCACAAGGCTGCTACCTATTGGTAAAGCCCATCTCCCCACAGGAGCAGAAGAAGGCCAAGCAGGCCTGTAGGACCGCGGCCAAGGAAGCGGCCAAGGTCACCACCACCATCCCACACTCACAACGCCAGGAGGACATGGAGACCTTCGTGGCAGAAGCAACTCGGGAATCCATCACCCAATCAGATTGGGAGGCCCAAGCTGAATGGGCCACTCAATCTGAGGATCCAATGGGAGATTTGATCTCACCCAATCGCTGCACCCAAGCCCCAGTTGAAACTGACTTGGGACCTATCCCAACCAAAAAAATTTTTTGCCCCACTCGACGGTGCACCAAACTTATCCACACCGCAAAAAATTTGTCCGATGTCAGGAAAACAAAAAGCGAAGGCCAAAGCCAATGTGACTCTTTCCACAAAAATTAACAAAAACCCCGATAGCATTGCTGCTAATACCCGCACTGCTGTGAAAGCCTGTGGGGACCTGGAAGAGGCTGGTGGGCCAGGGGGCCCACCCCCTCACACCTAAGGTGCGATGGGGGAAACCTTCACTCTAGGGACGCTGAATATCGCCAGACTCAAGGCCTCCCTGTCCCGGGCTAGGAAACTGAGTTTTTTACAAAACAATTTACCTGTGGATATCCTGGCCATCCAGGAAACCCACTGTCCACGAGGTTCCGAGGATGCTTGGAAAACAATGCTCCTACCATCCCTATCCTTTTGGTCAAAGCACTGTGGGGTGCTAATTCAGAAAAACAATTTTTTCAAATTTACATCTTCAGAAACATTCCTAAATGACTGAGTGCTCGTTGTCACCTTCTCATGGGCCAATGTTGCACACACAATCGTCAACATTTATGCCCCAAACGGTGCACAAGAGCGTCAGGAATTTTTCTCGTTGGTCAAATCCCTCCCACTACCCCCCAATTCTTTCCTAATTGGTGACATGAACTGTTGGCTAACCTCACCAACGGACTATGGCCGCCCTCACCCCACGCCCCACAGGGTCACATAGAACTACGCATTCTAAAAGCCACCCTTGGGTTAATGGATGTGCTGCCATGACATGCCCCACTGCTCAAAAACATGATGCATCCCCACATCCACAATGGCCAATTAAGGTCCATGACCCGCATTGACCTTATTCTAGCGTTGGCAAAATTCCAACCCCACATCTCCCACTTCAAAACAAACGAAAATGGAATTCTCCGACCACCGACTGGTCTTGATAACATACCACTTACCCGTCACAGTTGCAAAGGCCCCACATTGGTGCAAAATCCGCCCCCCAGAGCTTGCATCGCCAGGATTTTCCATGTGGGTGGAAGAGGCAACTTTGGCAAAATCGTTTGTTGTACCATTTTGCGCGGACCCCATTTCCACATGGGCAACTTTCAAAGAAGACACCATCCACCACTATCGCCATCTCTCATCCAGACGCTCACGAGCCACATCAGAGGTTATATCATGTGCGCTGGCGGAATTGGCCCACTTGGAGTCCAACATTCCAGCCTCAGGATATAGCCCTGCATGGGGCCAGAAGTGGGCGGAGGCAGCAGCCCACCTCAATGCACTTGAAAGGCAACACAAACATTGGGTTTGTGTCCAATACAGGGCCACACGCATCACTAAAGGCGACAAGTGCACTGCATACTTCTTCAAAAAAATTTTTGCACCATGCCAGAGCGTGGCCTGCACATAGGTGCGAAGATCGGATAATTCTATTATGGACACACTGGCCAAAGTAGCAATTGAAATGCAAAGATATTACTCCGAGTTATACCGAGCTGAACCAATTCAGCCGGCCAAAATAGCAGAATTTCTTGACAGAGCTCATATCTGCACCATTTTCCGATACCCAGACGTAATGAATTTAATTACCCAAACGAATTATGGACTACCATTTGTGGTGCGCCAAACTGAGAATGCCCAGGCCCAGATGGCATTCCATATGAGTTCTACAAAAAATATTTTAAATATATATCCCCATTGCTGCTAGCCTCACTCAACCAAAGCCTGTTGGAAATGCGCCTCCTACCAGGAGGACATGAGGCCTTTACGGTCACACTCTTCAAGAAAGGGGATAGGCTAGACTTAGCCAACTGGCGCCCCATTTCTCTAACAAACACAGACACCAAAATTTTAACAAAAATCATGGCTAACCGTTTAGGGACTGTAGCATCTGCCACCATCTCTCCAGAACAATTCAATTTCATCCCCAGAAGGTCAATTTGAGATAATGTGCACTCTGTGGCTAATGTGTGTCAGTCCACAGCCTCTGGGGCAATTGTATTCTTGAACCAACAAAAGGCCTATGATAGAGTAAACTGGGAATGCCTTAGGGCCTGCCTCCAACAATTCCGGCTACCTCCCCGCTTCATTAACTGGGTGATGCTGCTCACGGAATCTGCAACAATGGCTGTGCGTGGCCCAGGTTTCCTAACGGAAGTAGTCCATCCTCAAAGGGGCCTGCGACAAGGGGACCCCCTGAGCCCACTCCTATACAACTTCAGCCTTGACCCACTACTGCAAAATGTGAATGCCCAACTCACTGGGGTCCATGTGCCAGGCCAAACCCCAGTCAAGATGATGGCATTTGCAGATGATTGCGTGGTGGGGGTGTCTAATAACAAAGATGCACGCGCGCTTGAAGCCCTCATATAGGAATATTCCCAGGTAAGCAACGCGGCACTGAACGCTAAAAAACCGAAATCATCCTCCTTGGTCAGTTTCAGAAATGCTGGGCCCCAGCAAGTAGTTCCCAACCCAGCCCAGCTGCTCGCCCAAGTCCACGCCTTACTAACTCAAAACACACCGCTCCACTGGTGCTCCCCTTTGTGCCGCGACCTACCATAGGACCGGTACGCCATCTGGGCGTGTGGTTGGAGGCAGGAGGATACGCGTCAGCAGTAATGGAGGGCCATATACTGGACAACGTGACGAAGCGAATCGCCTCTCTCAGAGCCCACCCTACTACCCTCACTGGCAGGATTGTTCTTGCCAACTCTATGCTCCTATCCAAAGTCTGGTTTGGAGCCCACGCCATCCCCTTCTCCCCAAGCTTCTTCAAATCCCTGTATGCTTTGCTACAAGGTTGACTTTGGTCAAGCCGCCCTCCACCAGTACGGCTAGAGGTCATGTTTGGCCCTCATCATCATGGTGGCATGGGCCTACTTGACTTCAAAGCCCATGCCGCCAAGATCCTAGGCACCTGGATTGCGGCCGTCACTGCTCCTACACTCCCATCCCAACACTGGTCCCGCGCGGCCCGCTCCAACTCCTCCAAGCCTCGGGACTCAACATTCCATCAAACCCCCACTCCCTGATGAAATACCTCGCATCACACACATCAGCCACAGGTCCTCATGGGACCAAAACCCACTACAAACGAATCCTACTCTCCATGCGAAGCGCAGAGTGGAGAATTCGTATTAGTGGACATACAACCCGAAGAGGCCGCCCCTCTCCTCAATTCACACAAGAGGTACAGGGGCTACCCATCCATGATGGCGTGATCCCCATTCGACCCCAAGTCCTATCCAGGGTGGACTACCTGGACATGATGGACATCCCTTATTCCACTGAGACCCAAAAGACTATCTGGAAATATGCACACCATCCTCTGTTGCAGCCTCAAGTCCGCTCCCATGTGTGACGCTGCCTGAGGCGGGTGTATCGTACAGCTGAGCGCTCTAATGCTTTACACTCATCCTGTGTCATGTGTGGCCAGTATGGAACGCTGTTTCACCGCCTGAAGAAGTACCCCACCTCTAAAGTAATATGGCGCGAAGTCCAACGTCTGCTAGGCCAGGATCAAACACATCCCTTCAGTCTGTCAAGAGATATGTTTGCTTCATCAATGGCCTCCCCCTCCCCACCCTCCCTTCGGCTCTGGTGGTTGCAATCGCCATATGGACTATCCACACGATTGTCTTGGATGCCATCGCCAAATCCGTCCCCACCCTCCCTGAAGCTGTCCACAGATTCCAGTCTCATTGGTGGATCACTTTCAAGCGTGGATGTTTGGATATCTCCCACCACGTCGCCGGCAGCTGGTCTCCTCCTGGTTCCCAGTCTGGTTCATCAAATCAGACACCTTCCTCCACACGTGCTCAATAGTGGCTACGCCCCCTACACACGTTCCCTCCCCTTCCCATAAGTGGCGTTACCGCTGGCAACAAGAGATAGCATCGCTTCTCTGGGGTGCCTCACCTGGTACTAAGTTTTGTCTCGTCTGAGTCATATTTGGAAGTGTCCGTCCCATGGTCGGCCTTCCCCGCAATAAATTTATATTTAAAATGAGGCATTCAGCGAATTGAGAGGATTTATGCCAAGATCAATGCAAATAAGATTAAGTCAAAAGGAAAGCAGAATAAAAGAGTACCAAGCCGAGGACAGATCTGGCTGAGGAACCAAGGTATAAAGATTCTGATGGAAGATAAAAGGTTTAGAGATTTTATGAGAAGAGAGAACGCAGATAAACTCTGCAATTATATTATAATAAAGGTGGAAATAAGGGGCGATAGCTCCATACATATTTTATTAAGTTTATTATAAAGTTGGCGATCCTCATATATACAATTTTGTTGCTCAGTGGCTCATACCCTGTGCAAAACTAACTTGGCAGAATTGAGCCCAACCGCCAAAATTTAACAGTGGTGCTCACTACAGGGGGCCCACTAAGCAACTATAGTTGGAAAAAACCAGTAAGCAAATTACTCTACAATTATGAGTCCTCTTCCATTATGAAAGCAAACCCGCTTGCAGAATATAATCAAAGAAGCTCTTTTGCAAGTACAAGCTATGGAACAGCAACTGAATGAAGAAAGGGGAGTCCGCTAGAAATCTGCAACAACAATATAAAACTGCTGCAAGTACTAAAAAAAGGAAAGTCATTTGATCAATGAACAGTTCTCGGAGAATACTGGAGCCATGGGGAATGGGGTAGTTAGTGGTAACTAGGGGAAGAACGTTATGGATCAGCAAATGAATAACCATCAGGTGGTATTGTTAACCCCCGTGTGACACCACCTCTCCTGATTCCTTTTCAATGAGTTCAAGTCCATCCAGGCCACTGTATGACAACGCATCAAGGAATGGTTCCCATAGTTGCTCTGACAACAGTTTGCCTGCCCCTTGCATCAGGAATCCAGAGTAAAGCAAATTCGGCATATTGATAAATTACCTCCTTTAAGTCATGATGGGAACCTACACAGTTACTTTAAGCGGTTTGAATTTGGTGTGGAAGGAGCTACCAATCATGAAAAGCAAAATTGTTGCTGTCCGCTTTGGATGTGGAAAGCGCTGATCAGGTGACCTGCTATCTTCCCAACAGCTCAGTATCTTACGCAAAAGTAAAAGCAATTGTCATCTGGCTGTTTGGGGGCACTACCAAGATGCGTCAGCAAAAAGCTGACTTTATGACTATACAGTTTGATCAAAACGAAACTCTGTTAGATTTCGCTGAGTGGTTTTTGGCGAAAGCACACGTTCTGCTTGAGGCCAATATCTTAACCACTGAAGATGTAAGTATATCAATGACGGAAGCTGTCAAACTGTACCGGGTACTATATGATGCTATGTCCCACGTGTTGAATGGGGATACCAGACTTATTCAGATTGTGAACGCCTTATATTGGCTCTCCACCACGAACAGTGCCCCCAACGTAGCCCAAAATTACTGTTGCCCCCGCTCCAACCCTTGCAGGATATAGGTCACAGCAACTGGGTTATCAGCCGCTGGAATGTATTCGTCCCTCCCATGAGTCAATATACCCTTTCCATCCCAGGTACACTTTCCTAGTTCATCTGCAACCTTGGAACCTTACTGGCTTAATTGACCTGGTTTTTTCGCCCCAAACTATAGACGTGCTTTTTATGAACACTTGCTTTCAGTGTGGACAAAGAGGGCATTATGCAGCCAATTGCCCTAGTCACCCACGTGTGTTTGCAATGCCAACAAAGATAATCAAGCAGGAAAAGCTCAAGTGGAGTAGAAATGGGATGCTCTATCTCCGCTAAGTCCAATTCACTTGTCCCCAACAATCCCCAAACATCTTTCTGGGTAGAAATTAACTCTCAATTATATGATTTGTTATACCAGCAGATTTTGTGGGATACCCATGCTTCTGCATCCATGAGTAAAGGCTCAACTCATCTGGCTGAGCTTCGCCAAAATGTGCAGAAGCCATATGCGTGGCAGATCTTGGAACAGATTGGCATTAGCAACTCGGATCCTTCACCAAACGTCGCTCCTTTAGTAGGGGTTAGCATAGCCATTCTGGTAGAGAAAAAAAGCTAGCAAGTATCTCAAGTTGGCAAGGGCATTTCTTCCTTTTTGAGTAGCACAAAGCCCTTGAATGTACAAGTAATAAGCACCGATAATTCTCCTTACTCAGAATGTACTTATTATGATATATTTTGTTCAAAACACAAATCCGCGCTATCATAGACATGGGAGCACCTGTGAACATAGTCTCCACTCATTTGGTGGCTAAACTTATGTTGAAACTGGATGTGGACCATCGAGTAGTGTATGGGACCATGGGAACGCACAGCACTGTGTCAGAAGGAGCATATAGCATGTTGCCTCTGTGATTCAGGTCAGTCCAGGTGTCTGCCCCGGCAGTGGTTTTTCCAAATAACAACTATGATATGTTAATTAGCGTGGCTTTCATGAGGAAATTTGGAGTTGTGATAGATATGGCAGGAAACCCTTACTATGTTCAGCCAACAGATTCCAGTATATGTTTCCTCTGGTGGAATCCCAATGGATCCAGTCCACTCTGGTCAAGTCAATCTAGAATACAGTGATAAAGTAATCCCTTGTAGCTACCAGCAACTGAGTTGGTGAACCAAGATCCTCCCCAACCAGATATATGAGTACAAAGGAATTCCGCTCCAAGCAACGCGCCCTTTAAGCTTACCGTCTGGACACCAGGGCATAATAGGAACTGGGCTCAAAATCGAAGTCCCTAAGGGGCTTTATGGAGAAATCCTGGCACCTCATCAGCACTCGCAGCTCAAACCACATGTGGCTCTGGGGTTATTGTTTCCTGGTGATGGGGAGGTGAAGGTGCTGCTCAAAAACCTGCAGAAGGAAACAATAATGATCAGGTGGCACCAAGTGGTGGCTTACCTACACTTTATCCCGATTGGGGAAGTTCATCATATTCATGACTTTAGCTCATGGGAAGATCTCGGACTACCAGCTCGCTCCTCATTTCGGCATACTGACCGTGGTTCTGTGGGAAGCACTCACGGGATAGTCGGAGGAACAACAAGATAAGGCTATAGCCTTATTTGAAAAGTATCAGGATATTTTTGCTAATGATGATCATGACCTGGGGTGCACTCAAGGGGTGGTACATCGGATAAACATGAGGGATCACCCTCCCATTCGTTCACAACCCATTAGACATTCAAAAGCAGCGGAAGAGGTTGTCTCCAATGAAGTAGATAAACTTATTGAGCAAGGAATGCTAGAGCCGTCAAACAGTCCATGGGCGTCACTTGTACTCATCGTCAAAAAGAAGGATGTCATGAACCAAGTGGTTATTGACTATCATAAACTTAATAATGTAACAAAGAAGGATTCTTACCCTCTTCTGCGGATTGATAATGCATTAGACCAATTGGGCGGGGCAAACTATTTTTCCGCCATGGATCTGATCTTAGGGGTATTGGCAGATCAAATTGCCATTAAAGGAATTGGAGAAATGTGCGATCATCACCTTAAAAGGATTGTTCCAGCTGACGCACATGCCGCAAGAGTTGTGTAACGCTCCAGTTACATTCCAGCGTGCCATGGATACAATTTTAGGTGATTTAAAGCTGTCCTGCGTCTTAGTTTACCTTGACAACATCAATGTGTTTTCGCAGACATTTACAGAGCACCTAGACCACTTGGTGCAAGTGTCTCAGTGCCTCGCCACCGCTAATATCAAAATTAAGCCTTGGAAGTGCCATTTCATTAAGGATCAATTAGAATACCTCAGGTTTGTTGTGGATTCACATGGCTAAACCACAGCTAGCTAAAATGGAAGTGATAAGCAAGATGACTCGCCCAGTGAATAAGTGGGACATTTAAGTGTTTCTGGGAATAGTTGGGTATTACAATAGTTCATTCCTAATTTTAGCTGCATCGGGGCCCCACTTTTTGAGTTATTAAAGAAAAATGCTTCTTTTGATTTGATGGAACGATGCCAGAACGCTATCAATGTATTGCGTACTGTGTTAGCAAGCGCACCCATTTTGCATAACCCAACTTTGATAGGCCGTTTATAGTGCAAATGGATGCCTTGCTCTCTGCTATAGGGGCAGAGTTATCTCAGAAGGACAATGATGGCGTGGAGCATCCTGTTGCCTTCTGTAGTCAAAGATTGAACTGTCACAAATGGAACTACACCATTAATGAGCGAGAATGTCTAGCGGTAATCTATGATTATTAAGAGTTTTGAGTATATCTGCATGGTGTGAGATTTCAAGTAGTGACAGATCACGATTTCTTGTGCTGGTTAAAGAATCTTTGTGAACCGGAGGGATGGCTCACATGTTGGGTGGAGAAGTTGCAAGCATATGATTTTGAGATTTTGCATCAACTGGGAGTGAAACACCAAAATGCAGATTGTCTCTCTAGGCTGCCGACAGTCACAATCACTGCAGATCTAGCTGACATAATGTATTAGAATTAGGTGGTAAATAAATACCAGGATGAGCCACCGCATGTGATCAAGGTACTAGACGGACTTAGGGCGGATACCTTTCTATGTGAAGGAGAACTATATAAGTGGATCAGCGACCAGACGTTGAGTTTCCCTAAACCTTCAGCCCGACCTGCAATAATTATGGATGCTCATTGGGCTGTAGGCCATGGAGGGTTGCAGAAAACACTGGAGATGTTGCAATCCTGATAATACTGGGAGAGCCAGCATTACAACGTATTGGAAACAATTAGTTGTTGGCATCAGTGTCAAGTAGAAAAACCTTTCCGCAAGAAAACCACCTACCAACTAGTGAAACCCTAGCTCGCTTGGCACACCATTTCCATTGGTGTAGTGGGACCTCTGCCTAATAGTGCCAATAAATCCAAGTATATAATTGTCACTATCAATCACTTAACCTGATAGTTGGAAGCAGGGCTATTAGCGACTTGGGTGCGGTCACCACTGCCAAGTTCATTATGGAGTGCATTATACAGCAGCATGGCTGCCCGCAGTTCATTCTGATGGACAGCAGAACCAACTTCTTTTGCATATTCTGCTGAAGTTAACTGAGTTGATGGCGATTTGCGGGGTTTTGACCACCCCTATCATCTGGAATCCAATGGGATGGTGGAGCAAGTCAATGGAACCCTAGTGAACATACTCCACAAATTGATAATGGATCAGCCCTCAGAATGGAGTGCTCTTATACCTATTGCTGTGTTCGATTACAATATCAGCTATCATTTGGCCACTGGTAAGAGCCCGTTTCAACTGCTGTATGGTCAACATCTGGCTCTGTCTGCCTTGTTATATTCATATGTAGAGGACACTGGTGGGGTGAATCCTCAGCAATATCTGAATCAACTCATGGATACTTTGTTCAAGTTGCAAATGAAAGCCTACTCCACCAGTCTAACAAAGTTTATCTGCCACCAGGCAGCTGACCAGAAGCGCCTGAATGGTCTTCCATTTTTTTCTGTAGGGGATTACGTTTTATTCCACGATCAGCGTGGATTTAAATGTTAAAATAAGCTCTCCAATATTTGGGTCGGCCCATTTGAGATTATCAAGAAGACTGGCACAGATGTCTACACAATTAAGGAACCTGCTGGGGGATGGGTTATCAACCGAGTTCACGCGAAGTTCCTTCAAGCATACAAACAATAAAACCTATTGTCCAGTCAAGGAGGGGGTAATGTTGCGATTCCAATATAACTGGATGATAAGCCCTAAGTCAATATGGTGGAATGTATGGAATCCGCTGGAATCAAACTGGTACTGGTAATTTAAGCACATCAAAATGGGGCATTTGGCAAATTGAGAGGATTTATGCCAAGATCAATACAAATAAGAGTAAGTAAATAAGGAAAGCAGAATAGAAGAGTACCAAGCCAAGGATGCATCTGGCTGAGGAACTGAGGTATAAAGAGTCTGATGGAAGATAAAAGGTTTAGAGTTTCTACAAGAAGAGAGAGCGCAGATAAACTCTGTGATTATATTATAACAAAGGTGGAAATAAGGGGCGATAGCTCCATACATATTTTTATTAAGTTTATTATAAAGTTGGCGATCCTCATATTGTCCAATTTGGTTGCTCTGTGGCTCATACCCTGTGTAAAACCAACTCATTGGAATTGAGCCCAACCGCCAAGAAATAACACACACCTATCTATTAATGGAGGGAGTTATTGTATGAGAGCTAGGCCAGCAAAAGGTCAGCTGCCCAAGTGTTCTGGGATTCTGTAGCATAGCATCAAAGCTACTGCTCCAAGTACAGGTTAGTAGATCTGTTTGTCCATTTAATTGGTGATGATTAGCCTATGTCTTCAAGGATTACTCTTTAGCATGCCACATAGGGCTTACCAAGAAGAGAGGTAAACTTAGGTCCCCTTATGGCTGATCACTTCCTAGAGCACCCCAAAAAGTCAAATACATGCACCACAAACAACCGTGCCATATCCTCCGCTATTTTTGTGTCAAACATGAGATGAAGATGGCATATTTTGTGATTCATTCTACCACTACCAAAATTACATTGTACCCACACAATGTTGAAGAACTGATAATGAAAGATATCAAAGGTGAGGTCCATGACCCTGCCACTTTTTAAAGGGGCTTGAGGAGGCTATTACATACATTACTATCACATTTAGACCAAGAATTGATTGAGTATTGTTCATTCAGATGGAGACCTCATTGGTAAGGCTTGTCAGATTGTAACTGCTTTTAATCACATCAGTGCCTTTTTCCTACTAGGGTGAGCCAAGTTATGGGATCATAAACTCCCCTTATGATATAGAGACACAGTTCTTGGCTTTTCAGTTGTGAAAGCCAAAACAGAAGTATTTGGTTACTCAGAGATGCCTAAATAAAACAGCTCAGGTTGGATATAAATGAAGAGAGATTCTAACTACCTTCAGGATGGCACTTGATAGCAGAATATCTTCTGATAGGTGATGGCTTGACTTTTCGCTTCAGTAGGGTCTATTTATATGGCCACTACCTTGGTTTGCAACCACTAATGCTATTGTCAAAAGCATGTAAAGAAACGTAAAATGCATGTTAATATTAAATGATTATAATTTATGAAAGAGGGGGTGGAAGGCGAGTTGGTAGGGTGTACAGCTACCAACCTGAAGGTTGCAGGTTCAATTCCCGCCCTTCGCACATTGATTGGGGTGCCAGCTGAAGGAAGCTATTGGCGGTTAGTAGGTATTATAACATAAAGATTTTACCCATGACATAACCAGAAAAATCCAAGTCCCGATCTGGAGGTGAAAAAAACTTTCTATGACAAAGTTGACCCTGCTCAGGTTTCATGTCAATACTTTCTTTCTCTATTTCAATAATGTTTGTCCCCTGGTCAGCTTGCCTCAAATAAATAATTTATGAAAGAAGTTTAATTGATTAAAAAGATGGTAATATTTAAAGTACCATAAGAGAATTAGGAACGTGATAATTAATAGGAAAATACCATGTGTTATGGTGGAATTAGAAAAGGAATTAAGAGGTGATAGTATAGTCAAAGTTCCAAGCTATAGTAAATCAGGATTCCTTATTATATCTGGACCGAGATCAAATAATGGGAACACAATTTATTTCTATTACAATTCACCAAGAATCCAATAGGTTTTAAAGTATATCATGGCGCTTGGTGGTTTGCAAATAATAAAGATGAATTAAGCATTGTATATAGCTTCAGGCTTAATATTAAGATGATGTTAAGTTAATTTGGTCATCCTTCCCTCTCATCATCCAGTGCAGAACTAATTGGGGAAATTTATCCAAAATTTTCTTGGTAGAGAGCTTGGTGTTAATAAGGGAAGTCACTCAGTGCTCAGGAATATAAAACTACTAACAATTATTGGGCCGTGGGCATGATAAAAGTTGATCAATATATAATAAAATGGTCTCAATCATTAGGCAAGATAAATTATAAATTTAAAAGATAAATAATGATGTTTTCAGACATATGCCCAAGTAAAATCCAATCAACATATAAATATTATAGATTTCAGGATATAGGCTCAAGAAAGGGTTTTTAACTAATTAAAAATAATAATAACAGTAAGCAAGGTGAGGGAAACAACAAAAAATTAATACATAAGTCAAGGCTTCGCCTAACCTAGGGTGAAACCTGACACCAGATCTTAGGAAACCATTTACTTTGTGGAGCTATACTATTCCTATCTTTTCTAAAGACCATTCAGAAGGGGCTTTACTAACATAAATCTTTGCCAGGAGGTCAGGAGCTTAGGGTCTGAAGTTTAGATGCCAACACAACGTCCCAAAGGGATTTTTCTTCAAAGAAATCAGGACTGGGTAAGAATGAGTAAACCAACCCTGGTTCAGACAAAATAGGATATTGGGTCTTTGGAACTGAAGGATAAGATTTGAACTTTAAGAAGAAAAAACCACAGTGTCAATGGAAGGTGGTGCAGGAGGCATGATATGTTTGAGAGAAATTACTGAGACTATATTTTGAAGTCAGTATCAAAAAAGGGCATATCTCGGGATTATGGCTTTGTAAGTAAATAAAATAAGGATAGCCCCTTAGATAAACTCCAACTAGTAAGTTGAAGCTTAAAAGCTTCAGTGCATCTTGGTCTGTTTATGAGCTAACTTATAGGCTTTACAATAGTAGAAAAGTGACTGATTATATGTACGCACAACCACAGTAGTTTTAACAACATTAAAAGGTACCAACAATGCATAAAAGACCAAGAAACAGCATTAAAATCGTCATAGTAGATGGCTATGCGCGATCCATGACACTAAATATCCTAGAAAAAAGACAAAGGATGTTCATGACACATTTCTTGTAAAAGGACGGCATCAACTGGGATGCCAGAGGCGTTATACTTTACAATAAAGGGCTTATCTTTGTTGGAAGGATAAAGAACAGTACAGTGGTGTAAAAACTCTTAGTCGCCTCAACCCCATATGTGCACTTAAAGTCCGATTATAAGGTTTGTTCTTGACCTCAGAGGATGAAAGTGTAAGGACATTTCTGTCATGACTAGAGGGAGAAAATTTTAAGAAAAATTTCAGATATCTCTAAGCTGAGCATTTCTTTTGTATAACTAGAGTAGGATGTTATGATTATAGTATAACCATATCATCCAGCTTATACAGATTATAATGTTATTTGCTTTAAACTTTTCTTTCTCGTTGCAAACACTTTTGCAACCCATTCAATTCAAGACTAAATCTAGTTTGATAATCTCAGAGAGGGATTAGTCTGCGCCCATGTCTGAGAGCAGTTGGGCAAGCAAGGCAAGAGGAGCAGGCAGAAGGCCTGCAGCCTCTAACGTTTGAAAACGCCCCAAAGAATCCGGCGGAATAGAAAAAAATCTAAAAAAACTGGCGGTCACAATTTCCCGGAGATACTCACGTGGCAAGCACGATGCAACCAGTACATCAACACGCCACATTCCCAGCCACTTTCGTCGGTGGAATTTGGAGTCTGTGTGTATCTGGACATCCAAAAAACGGCCCTATGGGAAAAATTTTGTGAAGATGTACACAAAATTTTCCTGACTGCGGTGTACGTTGCACCTCACTCCATGTCGCACGGTTTGCTGGACCTAGGTTTCAAAAGCAAAATAGCAGCAGATGAGGCTGCAGCGGTGCGCATAGTGGTCAACCTCCCCGAAGGGCAATGGGTCATCAAAACTAAATGCACCAGATGGACAAAATCAAACCAAATTTTCCTCACGTTCAACTTTTTGCCTACTATGGTAAAACGTGACATTTTGGAGCAACACCTGAAAGATGGTCTCGCCATATATGGCGAAATACAATCTTTCAAAATGCAACATTTCACGCTGATGCCACACCTGTGCACCGGCAAAGCCATCACAGTTCTGACCCCAACTGAGGAGATCGCGAAGGACCTAACCCAGATCCCACACTCCACCTTTATTGACATTGCAGGGCACACCACCCACCCATTCTGGGTAACTGTGGACAGCGCGCCCCCATTTGCACCCACTGTGACGCATTCGGCCATAAGGCGCACGCATGCCCCATCAAAGAGGGCGTCACATTCCAAGAGCACCCCTCAGCAGCCATGGCCAGCGGAGAGGCGCACTACGAACCAACCGCAAGCACCAAGGAGGCTTTCCCGTGGGGAGCACAAGGCTGCTACCTATTGGTAAAGCCCATCTCCCCACAGGAGTGGAAGAAGGCCAAGCAGGCCCATAGGACTGCGGCCAAGGAAGCAGCCAAGGCCACCACCACCATCCCACACTCACAATGCCAGGAGGACATGGAGACCTACGCGGTGGAAGCAACTCAGGAATCCATCACCCAATCAGATTGGGAGGCCCATACCAAATGGGCCACTCAATCTGAGGATCCGATGGGAGATTTGATCTCACCCAATCGCTGCACCTAAGCCCTGGTCAAAACTAACTTGGGACCTATCCCAACCAAAAAATTTTTTTCCCCACTTGACGGTGCACCGAACTTATCCACACCACAAAAATTTGTCCGACGTCAGGAAACAAAAAGCAAAGGCCAAAGCCAACGTGACTCTTTCTGCAAAAATTAACAAAAACCCCAATAGCGTTGCTGCTAATACCCACACTGCTGTGAAAGCCTGTGGGGACCTGGAAGAGGCTGGTGGGCCAGGGGCCCACCCCTCACACCTAAGGTGCGATGGGGGAAACCTTCACTCTAGGGATGCTGAATATTGCCAGACTCAAGGCCTCCCCATCCCGGGCTAGGAAACTGAGTTTTTTACAAAACAATTTACCTGTGGATATCCTGGCCATCCAGGAAACCCACTGTCCACGAGGTTCCGAGGAAGCTTGGAAAACAATGCTCCTACCATCCCTATCCTTTTGGTCAAAGCACTGTGGGGTGCTAATTTGGAAAAACAATTTTTTCAAATTTACATCTTCAGAAACATTCCTAAATGACCAAGTGCTCGTTGTCACCTTCTCATGGGCTGATGTTGCACACAATCATCAACATTTACACCCCAAACGGTGCACAAGAGCGTCAGGAATTTTTCTTGTTGGTCAAATCCCTCTGCTACCCCCAATTCTTTCCTTATTGGTGACATGAACTGTTGGCTAACCTCACCAATGGACTGGTGGCCACCCTCACCCCACGCCCCACAGGGTCACATATAACTACGCGTTCTAAAAGCCACCCTTGGGTTAATGGATGCGATGCTGCGACATGCCCCACTGCTCAAAAACATGATGTGTCCCCACGTCCACAAAGGCCAATTAAGGTCCATGACCCGCATCAACCTTATTCTAGCGCCGGCGAAATTACAACCCCACATCTCCCACTTCAAAACAATGAAAATGGAATTCTCCGACCACTGACTGGTCTTGATAACATACCACTTACCCGTCACAGTTGCAAAAACCCACATTGGTGCAAAATCTGCCCCCAGAGCTCGCGTCGCCAGGATTTTCCACATGTGTGGAAGAGGCAACTTTGGCAAAATCATTTGTTGCACCGTTTTGCGCGGACCCCATTTCCACATGGGCAACTTTCAAAGAAGACACCATCCGTCACTATCGCCATCTCTCATCCAGATGCTCACGAGCCACATCTGTGGTTATATCGCGTGCACTGGTGGAATTGGCCCACTTGGAGTCCAACATTCCAGCCTCAGGATATAGCCCTGCATGGGGCCAGAAGTGGGCGGAGGCAGCCGCCCACCTCAACGCACTTGAAAGGCAACACAAACATTGGGTTTGTGTCCAATACAGGGCCACATGCATCACAAAAGGTGACAAGTGCACCGCACATTTCTTTAAAGAAAAATTTGCACCATGCCAGAGCGTGGCCTGCGAACAGGTGCAAAGATCGGATAATTCTATTGTGGACACACCAGCTGAAGTGGCAATCAAAATGCAAAGATATTACTCCGAGTTATACTGAGCTGAACCAATTCAGCCAGCCGAAATGGCGGAATTTCTCGACAGAGCTCATATTCAAACCATTTTCTGATACCCAGAAATAATGAATTTAATTACTCCAAACGAATTATGGACTACCATTCGTGAGCGTCAAACCAAGAATGCCCAGGCCCAGATGGCATTCCATATGAGTTCTACAAAAAATATTTTAAATATATATCCCCATTGCTGCTAGCCTCACTCAACCAAAGCCTGTTGGAAATGCGCCTCCTACCAGGAGGACATGAGGCCTTTACGGTCACACTCTTCAAGAAAGGGGATAGGCTAGACTTAGCCAACTGGCGCCCTATTTCTTTAACAAACACAGACACCAAAATTTTAACAAAAATCATGGCTAACCATTTAGGGACTGTAGCATCTGCCACCATCTCTCCAGAACAATTCAGTTTCATCCCCAGAAGGTCGATTTGGGATAACGTGCACTCTGTGGCTAATGTGTGTCAGTCCACAGCCTCTGGGGCACTTGTATTCTTGGACCAACAAAAGGCCTATGATAGAGATAACTGGGAATACCTTAGGGCCTGCCTCCCAGAATTTCGCCTACCTATCCGCTTCATTAACTGGGTGATGCTGCTCACAGAATCTGCAACAATGGCAGTGCGCAGCCCAGGTTTCCTAACGGAAGTAGTCCGTCCTCAAAGGGGCCTGCGACAAGGGGACCCCCTGAGCCCACTCTTATACAACTTCAGCCTTGACCCACTACTGCGAAATGTGAATGCCCAAATCACTGGGGTCCATGTGCCAGGCCAAACCCCAGTCAAGATGATGGCATTTGCAGATGATTGCGTGGTGGGGGTGTCTAATAACAAAGGTGCAGCGCACTTGAAGCCCTCATCCAGGAATATTCCCGGGTAAGCAACGCGGCACTGAACGCCTCCAAAACAAAAATAATCCTCCTTGGTCGGTTTCAGAACTGCTGGGCCCCAGCAAGTAGTTCCCAACCCGGCCCATCTGCTCGCCCACGTCCACGCCTTACTAACTCAAAACACACCGCTCCACTGGTGCTCCCCTTTGTGCCACGACCTACCATAGGACCGGTACGCCATCTGGGCGTGTGGTTGGAGGCAGGTGGATACGCGTCAGCAGTAATGGAGTGCCATATAAAAAACAACGTAACGAAGCGAATCGCCTCTCTCAGAGCTCACCCTACTACCCTCACTAGCAGGGTTGTTCTTGCCAACTCTATGCTCCTATCCAAAGTCTGGTTCGGAGCCCACGCCATCCCCTTCTCCCCAAGCTTCTTCAAATCCCTGTATGCTTTGCTACAAGGTTGGCTTTGGTCAGGCCGCCCTCCACCAGTACGGCTAGAGGTCATGTTTGGCCCTCATCATCATGGTGGCATGGGCCTACTTGACTTCAAAGCCCATGCCGCCAAGATCCTGGGCACCTGGATTGCGGCCGTCACTGCTCCTACACTCCCATCCCAACACTGGTCACACGCCGCCGCTCAACTTCTCCTGAGCCTTGGGCCTCAACAATCCATCAAACCCCCAATCCCTGATGAAATACCTCGCATCACACACATTGGCCACAGGTCCTCACGGGACTAAAACCCACTGCAAACGAATCCTACTCTCCATGCGTAGTGCAGAGTGGAGAATTCGTATTAGTGGACATACAACCTGAAGAGGCCGCCCCTCTCCTCAGTTCACACAAGAGGTACAGGGGCTACCCATCCATGATGGCGTGATCCCCATTCGACCCCAAGTCCTATCCAGGGTGGACTACCTGGACATGATGGACATCCCTTATTCCACTGAGACCCAAAAGACTATCTGGAAATACGCACACCATCCTCTGTTGCAGCCTCAAGTCCGCTCCCATGCGTGGCGCTGCCTGAGGCGGGTGTATCGTACAGCTGAACGCTCTAATGCTTTACACTAATCCTGTGTCATGTGTGGCCAGTATGGAACGCTGTTTCACCGCCTGGAGAAGTACCCCACCTCTAAAGTAATATGGTGCGAAGTCCAACGTCTGCTAGGCCAGGATCAAACACATCCCTTCAGTATGTCAAGAGATATGTTTGCTTCATCAATGGCCTCCCCCTCCCACCCTCCCTCCGTGCTCTGGTGGTTGCAATCGCCATGTGGACAATCCACACGATTGTCTTGGATGCCATCGCTGGATCCATCCCCACCCTCCCTGAAGCTGTCCACAGATTCCAGTCTCATTTGGTGGATCACTTTCAAGCATGGATGTTTGGATATTTCCCACCGCGTCGCTGACAGCTGGTCTCCTCCTGGTTCCCAGTCTGGTTCATCAAATCAGACCCCTTCCTCCACACGTGCTCAATAGTGGCTACGTCCCCTACACACGTTCCCTCCCCTTCCCATAAGTGGCGTTCCCGCTGGCAACAAGAGATAGCATCGCTTCTCTGGGGTGCCTCCCCTGGTACTAAGTTTTGTCTCATCTGAGTCATATTCGGAAGTGTCTGTCCCATGGTCAGCCTTCCCCGCAATAAATTTAAAATTTAAAATAATGTTATTTGCTTTATTCATTGGTAACAAAAGCCTTTATTGGATGTGTTAGTTATCATTTTATATGATAACTATTGTTTGGTGACATTTCAAAACACTTAATGATTAATATGACAGTTTTTTGATTCCACTGGATTTCCAATTTTTTTTGGGATGATCTATAACAATTAACAAGTGATTTGATTATCATTTTAACTATTAATTTAAAAAGTATTGTAAGAGTTGAGCGGAGTTTGTTGCCAGTTGAATAAGGTAATTACTATTAGTTCCTGGGCGTTAACAACACTTTTGGTAGTAGTTTGCAAGTCAACCTTTTAAGTAATGTAGTCTTCTGTTAGTGAGTAAAAGGTCACATTACCTAAGCAGGCTGATAGCTTTAGGAGGATAATTCATTAGGGTTGAGTAAGTGCGTTATGACACGTTATAAAATTCAATTAAAAAGAAGTCGCATTCTAGTTGCCATTTAAATCTAACAAATGGATTTGGAAGATCATCTTTTGAGGTTATTCCATGGGGGTTAAGCTATCAGTGACAGCTGCCGTTTGCAATTGAAAAGCTAAAAAAATATTTGGGTGCCAGATTCCCCTATAGATTTCCTTTATTTTTATAAAATAAAGCAGACTTGAATAGTTAAACACTTTGTAGACTGCTATAAAGTTTATGGTAACTTACTATCAGGATCAGAGTTGATGTATAGTGATCCTTTGTCTATTTGTTTTTTAGCACTAGTGGTGCCCATCCCAAAAGGGGGAGCCGCCACGCATTTTTATTTGCAAATGGGGTAAACAAAGGGTTATTGAAACAAAAAATTCCTAATATGGCACCCCAGCTAACCGCCTAGGAAGACATATCAGAAGGTGAGGAAGCTTTAGGGAAACTTTTGTTTGGCGCCTGCTTTAACAGGCAGTCCATGGTGGACAACATTGGGGTGGGAGCATTAGCAAAATGGGCATAATGAGGTATAGTTGTGGGTTTTCTTTGTTTATGAGTCCAGTGGTGTCCATAGCCTCAACATATTAGGAAAGTTGATTCTCAGTAAACTCTATGAGAGCCAGAACAAAAGTGAAAAACTTGATGTGCTGACTGGTCTTGGGTAATCAGGGTTAAAAAGAGGAGTTTTTGCCATGTCAATGTAAGCGCGGCTTGCAACAAAGGAAAGCTCCTCAATTTAATATGATGCATCTTTCTCAAATCATGAGGAAAGTTAGGGATAGGAATACCCTCAACAAGGGGATCCATCGCCCCATGGTTTTGCTGGTGGAGTAGGGTGTTAACAGGGGCAGCTGAAGCCTTAAATGCCATTTTATTAATAATTTTGTAAATCAGAAAACTGTTTTGAGGGCAAAAATGGTAGGGCCATGATTTGGGATGATCAACAAAAAATTCCCCCCAAAGCAAAATCTGGCTTGAAATGATATGGTCGTTCATCCTCATAAATCCATTAGAGAGTCTCAAGTGGATAGGATTCAGCCAGCACTTGTCCAGCCGCCATATTTGTGGCAGTGGCAGGAGCTGATTGGCCATGTGCTGTTGACCACAGCAGCTCAGCTGAAGCTGAGTCAGCCATTGACTCAGGATTCTGTAATCTAGTCAAATTGATAAAATTTTTAAAAATTATAAAAATATTTAGGCTGCCGCCTTGGAAGCAGTACCAGAATTTGCCAAGGTTGGAGGCAGGAGGATTGTGCCACTTTCAAAAATTTTGCCAAACTGGCCACTGACCCAATGCCAGAGGGAGGAGCGGCAGATGTGGCATAAATGGAAACTGTGGGGCACTTGCACTTTGAGTGGTCAAGCTCAAAGCACAAGGGGCAAATGGCGTGGCCATCCTTGATGCACACCCAGAATGGATGATCATAGGTGGATTTGATCACCATGTAATGGGGAATCGTGAGGTGGGTGTCACAATGAAATGGGCGGATAATTGCAAAGGCGTGCGGCCCTTCCAAACAATCTGCACCATTTGGAACATATAAATTGCAACATTAAGTCTGTGCCATAAATGGACAAACCCTCCGTGAGCTTGTGGCAGAGTCATTGGATATAAAGATGGGAAAGCAACCTTGAAAAGTGGACAACCAAAGTGGCCTCATCTGGGAGCTGGGTTTGAACAATTGGGAGGGGGATTTTTTTATAGATTAATTGCAGATTGGATGCTGCATTTTCATCATCCTCATAATGGAAACTGAGGTCAAAATACCCCTAAAAGGGGTGGAATTGAAAAATTTTGGTGGGTTAAAACACCGCTGTGGCCATCTTAACGATGGCTGCGCTTGCATATGGGAAAAGATTCCCATACTTGACTTGAAAGCTGAAATGAAAATTGAACCAAGGGAGCACCAAAGGGCTCTGGAGCATTGCCTGGGAATTTACAAGATGATGGGCCAAGTCCTGAGGTGGAACATAACGCCTGGTAGCATTAAGAGATAGCAGAGCCAGCCTGGGCACACTTTGCTAGTGACTAAAAGATGCCAAATGCGGCGCACCACCACCCCAAGCTGGGGCATCAGGCATCAATGGCATTGACATTGGTAAGCTTTGACTTAAATGAGTGGGCGTTAATTGTATTTTTTAAAAAAATCCGAAGTTGTCTTCAATCAGTTATTGAAGTGAAAACAGAGCTTAATTAGAGCTCCTCCTTTGTCTTTATATTTATACCAAGAACTCCTCAGACTCCCAAATTAAGAGATGAAGAGAGAACCTTAACCCGTTAATGGTTTAAGTTCCATCAGGAGGAAGAGTCAGATGGAGAAGTTCCCAATCTTTCAAAAATTACCTTTAAAGAGTAGAAGGAAGAGAGTTTTACACCAGTCTAGTGTTGTAGACTTTATCAATTTGGTTATATATCTCAACTAGGGCGATAGACTACATACTATTGTTGACCCATTCAACTTTTATCACAATTAGTTACAACGCACACAACAGAACCTGTGCAGTAAACCAAAAAGTATACAAGTGGTACTCACTACAGGTGTAGTTAAGTATTTCACTCTCAAAAAGTTTACATAAACTTGGAGTGGATGACCTTTATCTTGTAATGCGTGATGGCAAGAACATCTTTTGAAATCAAGTAATTAGGAACCAAAAATTTCATACTTTTTACTCACATTTGTAAGTATTAGCAGCTAGGGCAGCTTGTAGAGTGTTGAAGCCCCTCTAACAAATACTTGAGATGTATTTAGTGTTGAAGATTATATTAAGATGTCATCCACATATTCTATTACGCAGGAGAACCTGAGATCCCCCAGGCTTCAGTGTTGTAGCAAAGGAAGACATCTGATGCAATCTTCAATATTAAGAATATAACCTTAAACTAGTTAATATACTGGTGCAGATTACTATAAGCCACTATTATCCAGACTTGATCAACACATGGTGAAAATGATTTACCAATCTAGGTTTGGAGAAAGCTGGATTTAAAGATCATTTGGGCAATCATGGCTATAAGGGTTTAGCAGATATGAATTAGGAATAGTCACATTATTCAAGTGATCATAGTCCATGAAATGTCTCAAAAAGCCACTAGCTTCTACAAAAAACAAATGGAGATAAAACGGAAGAGAGTTTCTTAATCATCTACCTCTTCTTCACTGTATCATCAATTTATGCTTTTAACGCCTTGTCTTCCCTAAACATGTAAGGTTATAGGGGCTGTTAATCTTAGTGAGGTGAACCATTAGCTGAAAACTTAGATAAATCCTGCGTGACCTGTCAGCTGATTATAGTCTTCCACATTGAGCACTGATTTGAAAGTCACAAGGATAAGAAGTAGTGTAGGTAACTCAAAAACATAATCATCAGAGGATTAGTCCATTGTTATCAATAATGATTCTAAATTCCTAACGTGGAAATAAAAATAAATTTCATCTGAATGAGATTCAGAGCTAAAGACTAGCTTGTTCATCTACAAATCGATACTTACTTACTGTGAAGACTCCATCCTCCACCAAAAAAATATACCAACTGGGTATGACTGCAAAGTTTGCCACAGATTCATAACCATAGAAAATAAACTGTTTGGCATGCGTAGAGGAAGTGTTATCATTGGGGATCCAATACACTTTCATAGCAGGTAAATCTGAGGTAGCCATATGATCCAAAGCTTGCACAACTTTCAGGTCATTGAGATTTTCTTTAGGTTCAGTGTTTACAAGGGCAGTTACTGTCCCCCTATACTGTCCATTTGATTTGCGGATGGGAAATTACAAATAAGCTTGGTAAAATTCATAAACTCGTTAAAGGGAGCAAATGGGTATGACAGTATTTCATGACTCTAAGACCCTTTTTGACCTTAGAGAATTTGTTCAAGAACTAATTTGACTTAAGTCCAGCCCAAACATAGGAAAAGTAATATTTCAAGATCTTCATGTTGTGATAAGTGGCGCACATCTTATGGTCTAAAAAACTGATTTTTACACAGCTATGTTTTATATTTATGGGACAATCTAGATGTGATAAGATGTAATTTAAAGAGCATTAGGTTAAGTAGGAATTACACCCATCTCTAAAAGGTTCTTTAGAGAAGCCTAAAAATGGTATATATTCCTAAAAAGATATGTCTATATGTTTTATCATGGATTCTTCAGCACGAGAGCAGGCATTTGAGAGGTTGAGATCACTTAGTGCTAAAAAAGAGAAGGCATCTGAGAGGTAAAAAATAGCCTTTTTAAAAGACTGACCCCATAATTTTGTACTCTGTCACACTGCTTCCCTTCATATGGGGCATTGGTATGATGGCCAATATTGCACTTCTCATTTCTTAATTAGGAAAATTTGTTATTCTTCAGGGCCATTGTTGGTTGTCAAGTTCTGACTCAGGATAAAATTCTGTTATGGGGGATTAAGAAGATACACTTCTACTGCTGTCACCTCTCCTCAGTTTTGGTCAGGGGTTATATTGTTACTGGAATGTCTTTTAAGGTTTTAAGGTATCCTCCCCCTGGCATCCAGGTTGCTCTAGGACTTTTGAGCCTTTTCATATGCTCCCATAAGCGTTGTAAGATCTTTATCACATACTTTCAAGAGAGCGGCTAATGAAATTGAGACTAGCCTTCCAGTTGGGGTGCGTGAACACCCAGAAGCAACCCAGAATGCCAGGGGCATAGCTGTCCAAACGATCTGTAACAGGTGGCGAGATAAGTAATTATAAGGTGATACAAAAGACTACCATCACTACCATTGCTATTAATAACAAAACTGTGGCCGCTGTGGTGGCAGCAAATTTTGTTGATGTTGGCTCCTTGGGACCCAAGGAGGACCCTGAATGCGCTGAGGTGCCATGCGTTGTTGAGCATATGATGAGGCCATGAAATTTTACCCCACGGGGATAATTGATCTCCAATAATAAAGGTACATGATGACAGAGGGAGTTCAAAGTTGGGGACATCCCCAAAATGCCACTAACTAGAAAAATCCAAACAAGAAGGTAAGTCAGCAATGTCAGGATAATCAGAAACTAAGGTCTGGTTGTTGCACAACCCCAGGAACATGGTACTTGGTGTGGCAGCGGCAGAAAATGAAAATTTGCAACTGGAAAATGGTTTAGAAAGAAAATTTTGTTTTATTAAACAAAAATATTGAAAAATTGACCAACAGCAATACCAATGGGTGGTTGTCTTGAGTACTATAGGGTTTAAGAAATAAATAGAGTTGCACGAACCAATGATATCACAATTACAACTGATCCTAGTGGAACAAGATTTAACAAACGACTTGATGTTGAACTGACTTTCAAATGGACAGCTGACTCTTACTCAATTTTTGACACTATTTTTTCCTCCAAATGCAATTCCACTTGGCAGATCAGTGATACTTTATTCAGCGGGCGACTGGGTGCACCCATGGCCAGGCCGCATAGGGGTGATAACATTAGTGGCAAATGGGCTTTTCTTTCCCATAACAATCACTTTAGTTACTACGATTAAACTTGAACAGCAATTTTGATAATCACACAGGAGAGATGGGCAACTTTTTAATAAATTTAATACAACCTAGCGAGCGTCACATCAAGCGGTGCACTAAATGGTGCACCCAAGGGCAAGAAACGTCCTGGAGGGGGACCAGGAACCCAATCCTCCAAGAAACCACAAACTCAGACACCATCTGGGTTTATGATATTTACTATAAAACAAGATCAGTACATGTACATCCAATGCAACCAACCCCTTTCAAAGGTGGAACATGGGCTCCGACTCTTCCTTGGGGATGAATCCCTGACCCTGTGGGAGAAACATGTGAGGCACAGCCCTCCCTTTTTTCCTCACATGGTATATGTTGCCACCAACAACATGGGCCACAGCTGGATCAATATTGGTTTCAAAAAGGTCGATGAAGCCGATGCTGCAGTAAAAGTATGCATCAAAATTGCCCTCCCTGAGGGCAAAAAATAGTGCGCACCATGAGCACCATATGGAACAAAGTGAAAACTTTGTTCATTTCATTCAACTTGCTCTCTACCAACCTTCCTCATAAGGTAATCAAGGAGGAGCTCTGCAAAGGCCTCATAGCCTATGGAGAAATTATGCAACTCAAATTACAAAGATTTTGCCTGATGCCATCCCTGTGCACAGGCAAAGTTATCGCCATGATTAACCCTCTCCCAGAAGTGGAAGAGGACTTATCCAGAATTCCCTGCACAGCAGAATTTCACTTCGAAGATGGGGGCCAGCCAGCCACATTCTGATTTAAAACCGGAACGCGCACCACCCATTTGCAACCACTGTGGCTCACTGGGCCACAAGGAACATGCATGCCCTGTAAAAGAGGGCTTAATGGAAAATTATTTTTTTTGAAGCTATGGACGAAGATAATGAAAACTTCACCAAAATGACTGATGGTCACCACCCATTACACTGGGGTGAAGATGGACTTTACTCCATTGTGGACCCAGTTACAAACAAACAATGCAAAGTGGCACAAAAAGCCCACAAGCAGGCAGCAGCCAAAGCAGCAGCACACGCGGAATCATCCATCGACCCCAGACAAATTTGGGAGGACATTTTAGATATACATTGAGCCAACTAATCAGAACAATATGCCCAGGTTGAAAATTTTCACAGCAACTCGACTGAGTCACCAAGCAACATCAATCATGCACACATTGAGGAACAATTCAGCCACAATATGGATGAAAATGCGGTGCACAATTTTCCAACTTTGAACCCTAAAATTAAAGAACCCAATCAGCACCCTACATTGAACCATCATGAGATAAATGCAGAAAAAGATAATGAAAATTCCAAAAACTGCAATTCTCACAAAAAAAAAGTCAGATCAAGGGAAATAACATTGTCACTGAGAGAGTTGGAGTACAGACGTGGAGCATAGCCAAAATGAGCAGCGGTGGGTTAGGGCCAGAGGCCCTCCCAACCGCTCCTGAGGCGATGCAGGCACCTCAGTGTCAATAAGGACACTAAACATCGCGGGAGCCAGAGCTCAAACATCCCAAGCCAAAAAGCTGGATTTCCTGTGAAAACCCCTTGTAGACATCTTGGCCATCCAAGAAATCCACTGTTTACAAGGGGAAGAAGGATCCTGGTCAGCCAGGGTCTCACCATCACAATCAGTATGGACGTCCCACTGTGGGGTGATCGTCCAAAATAACAAAAACATTAAAATTACAAATTCATCTTCATACCTTCATGGTCGCATCTTAGTAGCAACAATCACATGCCAAGAAGAAACAATCTTGATAGCATGTATCTATGCACCGTACACCGCAAATGAGAGATAAAAATTTCTCAAAACTGTTCCAACTCTCACCCTCTCACCAGATACTATCCTGATGGGTGACTTTAACTGCTGGGATAACCCCAACACGTACCAATGGCCTAACCCCAGGGGATACCCACTGGGGCACATCAAATTCCGCACAATGAAAGCATCCCTTGGCCTACAGGATGCCCTCCCCCTGGTTCACCACTCCTTCCCCACATGAAACAGCCCAACATACGCGAGGGAGCGCTCATATTAATGAGCCGCATCAATCACATCCTCATCCCGCAATCCCAACGATCAAGATTTTCCAAATTTACAACAAAAAAGTCAATTTCTCTAAGCACTAACTTGTTATGGTGCAGCTATCTCTAACCTGAACCCACGCACAGGTGTCGCCTTGGAGAAAGCTTCACCCATAAAATATATAATTACCCAAAATATCCAATTGGGTCAAACATGAGGCTACAAACCCAGAATACACAACCCCATTCACCTTGGATCCCATTGTAACATGGGCAAATTTTAAAAAGGAACTAATCAGAAAAACTCAACATCTCACTTTCATGTAAGTACACCACGGACACAGCCACAATCAAGCGTACCTTGGAAGAACTGGACCATCTTGAGCTTAACACCCCAAGATCTGGTTATAGCCTTAATTGGGGACGCAGATGGGCGGAAATATTCTCCTGACTAAACATCCTCATCTTTGAACGCCAACACAGAATCAAAGTATCAAACAAAGGTAAGTTCATAAAGGAAGGCGAAAACTTCTCAACATATTTCTTCTGCCAATTCCACTCCCGTGGCAACCAGCCCGCATGCACACAGGTCTGCAAGACCGATGGCACCGTGGCAACTGACCCTGAAAAGGTCAAGGCGGAAGTACACCATTATTACACCAAATTATACCGCGATACACTGACAGACCCACAAAAAATCAAAAAATTTATACAAAACTCCAGGATCTAAAGCACACCGCAGAATTACAGTATACCAAACCTAATTACATGGGAGGAGCTTTGGGATACAATCCGCGGTGCACCACTTAGGAAATGCCCAGGGCCTGATGGGATACCCTAAGAATTTTACATAAAATAAATTCAACAAATTGCCCCCCTCCTATTGGCGTCTATGAATTAGTGCTTACTGGAAACACGCCTCCTACCTGGTGGCCATGAATCATATGTCATAACTTTATACAAACAGGGTGACAAAATGGACATGGCCAACTGGCGTCCTATCGCACTATCTAATACTGACACAAAAATTCTAACAAATATTTTAGCAGCCAAATTAGGCGCAATTACCTCTGACGTCCTGTCACCCAACCAGTTTGGGTTTATACCAGGGCGCTCAATCTGGAACAACATACACCCTGTTGCAAACATATTTTAGTCCAAAGAAACTGGAGCTTTAGTCTTCTTAGACCAGGAAAAGGCATATGACCGCGTTAGCTGGCCATACCTAAAGGAATGCCTACTTGCTTTCAAACTCCCACCTAGATTTATAAACTGGGCGATACTCCTCACAGAATCTGCAACCATTGCTGTATGCGGCCCTGGCTTCCTAACTAACAAGATCACACCACACAGAGGGCTCAAACAAGGAGACCCCCTCAGCCCACTGCTGTATAATTTCAATTTCAACCCACTCCTCTGCGTAACTGACTCACGCTCATGGGCATAACTGCAAAAGGACAACCAACAGTCAAGATACTGGCCTTTGCGGATGACTGCGTGGCAGGTATAGATAACAATGATGATGCTTGACAGCTGGAACGCACCCTAGAGGAATACTCCATAGTGAGCAACGCATCGCTCAACAAAATGAAAACAGAAATCATTCTCTTAGGCAAGTACGCTAACAACTGGGCTACAACACCAGAACCTCATACCCCCATATAAAGGAAAAACCCACTTATCTTACCCTTTGCATCACCTCCCACCACCACTCCTGTCCGCCACCTTGGGATAAGGCTGGAAACAGGGGAATATGCCAATGAGACATTGTAAAGAAACTTGCTACAACGGATATCCACCCGCATCACCTCCCTCAAGGGAAGATCCTCAGGACTAACAGGGCGAGTAACAGTTGCTAACTCACTCATCCTCCCAATACTATGGTACCCTGCCACGCGATCGCCTTCTCACCTACCTTCATAAGTTCAATCCGTGCGCTCATCCAGGTCTGGCTATGGCCCAGCTCCCACCCTCCCATACGGATGAAAACTCTTCAGCCCACGCTCAAGCCAAGGCATGAGACTAATAGATTTTGAGAGCCACGCCAACCACATCCTGGGTACCTGGATAAAGGAAGTCCTTGCCCCAGACCTCCCACAACATCACTGGTCCAGGGCAGCGAGGACTAACTTTGCACAGGCGCTCAAATTAACCAACCCACATAGCCCACCCGGACTACTATTATACCTTGCTAAACACCCTACTGTAACGGGCCCGCATGGAACCCCCCTCACTTCAAACGCATCCTCTGAACCATCCACCGCATGGGATGGACTGTAGAGAACACTGTCACTGTGCAGAGAAGGGGACGACCCAGCCCCCACAATAAATTAAGTTGTCCAGAAAACACCCCCAGAGAGACATGCTTGCTACAGCCCCAACCATTGCTAGAATCGATTACCTAGATGTGTTGGACATTCCCTACGACTTAACCACACAGAAGGCAGTGTAGAAAAGGACTCACCACCCACT
This sequence comes from Massospora cicadina, assembly GCA_022478985.1. Lineage (NCBI taxonomy): Eukaryota > Fungi > Entomophthoromycota > Entomophthoromycetes > Entomophthorales > Entomophthoraceae > Massospora > Massospora cicadina. The sequence goes on along the minus strand of JAKSZP010018774.1, from coordinate 48,449 downwards.
CCTACAGCCAAGGATAAGAGCAAACGCTTGGCGCTGTCTGAGAAGGACCTATAGGATGGCGGACCGTTCCAACTCCCTCCACAAAACATGTGCAGTATGTGGAGGGAGGGAACCCTACATCACCGCCTAGAAACATGCCCCCCAACCAAAGCTATATGGCAGGAAGTCGCGCGCCTGCTTAAAATCCAAAACGAGCAGGAATTTTTATATCAAAGAGCCTCCTCGCGCTCCAGATTGAGTCACTAATCCCATCTACCCTCTGTTCCCTAATGATACCCATTGCAATGTGGAAAATCCACACCATTGCCTTAGATGCATTCAGGGGCACAGTCCCGACCATTCATGGGGTTATTAACAGATTCCACGTCCACTTATTAGAGCACTTCTAAGCCTGGCTCTATGGATATATGAGGCCAAGGCAACAGGCGCTCATAGAATCTTGGTTCCCACTCTGGTTCCTACATACAGACCCTAACTTCACACCTGCTCCATAGCGGGGAAACCCCCTTGGAGTAGTGCACCAACCCCCATACCTGGCAGTCCCGCTGGCAACAGGGGTAACTTGAGTACCCTGGGGTGCCCAATTTTATTTTCTTCAAATTCCACTCATATTTGGTAATGCCCGTCCCCTGGTCAGCTTGCCTCGGTTAAATAAAAATATTAGTGACAAATGGATTTGCCACCATCAAACCCACTGGAGTTGGACCACCCTCTTCTGATGGGGGGAAGCACCCTGGCAGGCTCTTAAACCCAATCGTGCTGCAACTGACTCAATTCAGCCACCCCTCAATTTATTTAATTGTTCCATCTCCTTGGCAGAACCTGAATACACTGAGGATAGATGACCGCCACTTTCCTCTGGCAACTTCCTCTCACCGCTGCTACCTCCATGCACACCCATGATCTACTGAAACAGCTCTTGTATTGTAACAAAAGGGGGAAAATGAAGACATTGAGAAGGTATGCCATCACCCACCTCTCATTCACCACAGGAGCCAAATCGCCCTGGTTTATGAGGTAAATGGCCGCCTTCTTTACCCTCTCTTTGGTGCAATATGGGAAAACTGCATGGTTGGGGCAACGGGGGCGCTCCCCTGGACTTAACCATACACAAAAAGCACTATATTAGGCTCAGGGAGGCACAGAAGTACGCTATAGTAATATCATTAACTTGTTTCAGGGTATTTTAAAAATGTTTTAGAAGGCTTGTATGCAGCACTCCAAGTCATAGGAAAGCACCTGCTGCTGAAATAGAAAAAAAGCTGTTGTTCCAGTGATTAACTTCAAAAGCTATTTTGTGAATAATTCTGAACAAGGAAGAGGTAGGTTTTCCTTATTTGATCATTCTGTTTATAGCACAGTACATGTACAATATCTTACATCACCTTTCAGAACATCCAATAGAACTAAATATTCCTGCTCATCATTAAAACAGTCATCACTCTTTTCACTCACATGAAATTCAAATCAGATAGGATTACTAAGCATGCTTTGCTATGTCAGCAAAAGGACAAGGAAGCTCCAACTGCAACATTACAAGGATGCAAGTTGTAGAAGTGAGTGTGGATTGTGTTATAATTGTCAGTATGGCTCTTTTAACAACTGAACAGGTCAGCTAATAATTTATAATAAAAAAGGAAAACTGTATGGAGGTAGTAACCTTAGAATCAGAGGCTAAATATTTTTTTATTATCACAGTTTCTTATTATGTAGCTCTACAAGCTAGGTGAAAAAAGATCCCAATCTAAATATCACTCCCATCATGATAAACTACACAGTATAGTACCAAGCAGTGCATAATTATTGCAAAAATGGTAGAACCTATTGGCTTGGAATTTTAGGGGACAATAACATATGATGATTGTATTGATGATAGTTTGGAGCAAAGGAAAGAATATAATAAATCTTAATGGGATTCAAATTTATGATACTATAAAGCCTCATAAATCAATAATAACTTGATTTGGGGATATTGCCTATTGGGCAGGAAGGAATAAATCATCAGTGATATCCTTGGCGTGTCCAGGGCAAAATAAGAGTACTATAATCCTATGATTAAAATTTATATAAAAAACTTATTAGAGGCAAGAAGATCTGCCATAACCTAATCCTGCAAATTAACATCAGCTTCAAGGGCTGAGGATTCAAAGCTTTCATCTATAAATAGAGATTTATTATATTGTAAATGATGTTAAATAAAATTGAATGGTTGATGTTGAGTTTATATTTAAATAGATATGAAGGCAGGTCCTTCAAAGGCTACACGCTTATTAGGCACTAGTAGCACCAGAAAAATCACCTAGGAGTTTTACCTCTCTAGGGAAAATCACCTGACGGAATGATCATCATCAGGGAAAGTCTCTTGGCAACTTTGTTGAATTAAGGTGAAATCTCTGCCTTTATGCAATCAAAAACACTAGTCATTAAACTAGGCTAATATCAACCTAAACATAAGAAAGGTCCTTTATTTAATTTCATATAGCCCTTTAATAGGGCTAGGGAAGATAGAGAATAGGCTAGAATATAGAGAATTTGCTAAGTTTGTCAGAAAGGGGTTATCAAGGTTGTCGTTCTGAGTAAATTCAAGGGAATGGTAATTGGGGATTTGTTGAAGCATAAAGTTTGAAGCTAATAATTTTGGGCTTTCAGCCTAACAAAACATTGAGTTATAAAAACCTATTAATAGTTATTTGGTGCATTGGCCTAATGATGCATCACTTAATAAGATATTAATTAAAAATTCAATTGTAATTTATAGTTAAAACAATCAACCATTTGGGACCCCAAAGTTTGGCTTCCCAAACATAAGGGCAAAGCCCAACAGTTAGTCAGCTCAATTAACAACTTTTTACCCCCTCTTGACCAGACATTCAAGCACAGAAAAAAGTGGGGTTTAGATGATAGGTAAGATGATGAGTCCATTAGTCCAGGCAGCATATAAACACAAGCAATCATATGATGTTTCTGGATGTGCACCGAGTAAGATTAGGTGATTTCAAGAGACATCTTAATTTCTCCATGGTGAGGATGAAAAGCACCAGAAACAAAAACATGATCCTTTTTTGGATCCGCGAATTGGCATAAGGCTTTTACCATACAGCCCTTCAGGAATTTGTAAATTTTTAAATTTTTTGCGGGGAAGGCTGACCATGGGATGGACACTTCCGAATATGACTCAGAAGAGACAAAACTTAGTACCAGGGGGGCACCCCAGAGAAGTGATGCTATCTCTTGTTGTCAGCGGGAACGCCACTTATGGGGAGGGGGAGGGAACGTGTGAAGGGGACGTAGCCACTATTGAGCACATGTGGAGGAAGGGGTCTGATTTGATGAACCAGACTGGGAACCAGGAGGAGACCAGCTGTTGGCGACGCGGTGGGAGGTATCCAAATATCCACACTTGAAAGTGGTCCACCAAATGAGACTGGAATCTGTGGACCACTTCTGGGAGGGTGGGGGTGGAGCCTGCGATGGCATCTAAGACAATCGTGTGGATGGTCCACATGGCGATTGCAACCACCAAAGCACGGAGGGAGGGTGGAAGGGGGGAGGCCATTGATAGAGCGAACATATCTTTTGACAGACTGAAGGGATGCATTTGATCCTGGCCCAGAAGACGTTGAACTTAGCGCCATATCACTTTAGAGGTAGGGCACTTCTCCAGGCGGTGAAACAGAGTTACATACTGGCCACACATGACACAGGATGAGTGTAAAGTTTTGGAGCGCTCATCTGTACGATACACCCGCCTCAGGCAGCGCCACACATGGGAGCGGACTTGAGGTTGCAACAGAGGATGGTGTACAAATATCCAGATATTTTTTGGGTCTCAATGGAGTAAGGGATGTCCATCATGTCCAGGTAGTCCACCCTGGATAGGACATGGGGCCAAATGGGGATCACGCCATCATGGATGGGTAGCCCCTGTACCTCTTGTTTGAACTGATGAGAGGGGCGGCCTCTTTGGGTTGTATGTCCACTAATACGAATTCTCCACTCAGCGCTCCGCATGGAGAGTAGGATCCGTTTTTAGTGGGCTTTAGTCCCGTGAGGACCTGTGGCCGATGTGTGTGAAGCGAGGTATTTCATCAGGGAGTGGGGGTTCGATGAATTGTTGAGGCCCAAGGCGTGGAGAAGTTGGAGCGGGCTGCGCAGGACCAGTGTTGGGAGGGGAGTGTAGGGGTGGTGATGGCTGCAATCCAGGTGCCCAGGATATTGGCGGCATGGGCTTTGAAGTCAAGCAGGCCCATGCCACCATGATGTTGAGGGCCAAACATGACCTCTAGCTGCACTGGTGGAAGGTGGCCTGACCAAAGCCATCCTTGCAGCAAGGCGTACAAGGATTTATAGAAGCTTGGGGAGAAGGGGATGGCGCGGGCTCCGAACCAGACTTTGGATAGGAGCATAGAGTTGGCAAGAACAACCCTGCCAGTGAGAGTAGTAGGGTGGGCTCTGAGAGAGGCGATTCGCTTCGTCACGTTGTCCAGTATATGGCACTCCATTACTGCTGACGCGTATCCACCTACCTCCAACCACACGCCCAGATAGCGTACCGGTCCTATGGTAGGTCGTGGCACAAAGGGGAGCACCAGTGGAGCGGTGTGTTTTGAGTTAGTAAGGCGTGGACGTGGGCGAGCAGATTGTTGGGTTGGGATCTACTTGCTGGGGCCCAGCAGTTCTGAAACCGACCAAGGAGGATGATTTCGGTTTTGGAGGCGTTCAGTGCCGCGTTGCTTACCCAGGAATACTCCTGGATGAGAGCTTCAAGTGCGCGTGCATCTTGATTTTTAGACACCCCAACCACACAATCATCTGTGAACGCCATTATCTTGACTGGGGCTTGGCCTGGCACGTGGACCCCAGTGAGTTGGGCATTCACATTTGCAGTAGTGGGTCAAGGCTGAAGTTGTATAAGAGTGGGCTGAAGGGGTCCCCTTGTCGTAAGCCCCTTTGAGGGCGGACTACTTCCGTTAGGAAGCCAGGGCCATGCACTGCCATAGTTGCAGATTCCGTGAGCAGCATCACCCAGTTAATGAAGCGGGGAGGTAGGCGTATTTGTTGGAGGCAGGCCCTAAAGTATTCCCAGTTTATTCTATCATAGGCCTTTTTTTTTTAGTACTAGACTATCATAGGCCTTTTGTTGGTCCAAGAATACAAGTGCCCCAGAGGCTGTGGACTGACATACATTAGCCACAGAGTGCACAGTATTTCAAATCGACCTTCTGGGGATGAAACCGAATTGTTCTGAGGAGATGGTGGCAGATGCTACAGTCCTTAAACGGTTAGCCATGATTTTTGTTAAAATTTTGGTGTCTGTGTTTGTTAGAGAAATGGGGCGCCAGTTGGCTAAGTCTAGCTTATCCCCTATCTTGAAGAGTGTGACAGTGAAGGCCTCATGTCCTCCTGGTAGGAGGCGTGTTTCCATCAGGCTTTGGTTAAGTGAGGCGAGCAGCAATGAGGATATATAGTTAGAATATTTTTGTAGAACTCATATGGAATGCCATCTGGGCCTGGGCATTTTTGGTTTGGTGCACCGCGAATGGCTGTCCATATTTCATTTGGAGTAATCAAATTCATTATTTCCAGGTTTCAGAAAATGGAGCGGATGTGGTCTTGGTCGAGAAATTCCGCCACTTCAGCCGGCTGAATTGGGTCAGATCGGTACAACTTGGAGTAATACTGTTGCATTTTGATTGCCACTTCAGCCAGTGTATCCACAATGGAATTATCCAATCTTTGCACCTGTGTGCAGGCCACGCTCTGGCGTGTTGCAAATTTTTCTTTAAAGAAATGTGCGGTGCACTTGTCACCTTTTGTGATTCATGTGGCCCTGTACTGAACACAAACCCGATGTTTGTGTTGTCTTTTGAGTGCGTTGAGGTGGGCAGCCGCCTCTGGCCCACTTCCATCCCCATGCAGAGCTGTATCCTGTAACTGGGATGTTGGACTCCAAGTGTAAATTCTGTCAGAGTGCACGAGATAACCGCTGATGTGGCTCGTGAGCATCTGGAAAAGAGATGGCGAGAGTGGTGGATGGTGTCATCCTTGAAAGTTGCCCATGTGGAAATGGGGTCCGCACAAAATGGTGCAACAAACTTTTTGCCAAAGTTGCCTCTTCTACCCATGTGGAAAATCCTGGCAACCTGAGCTTGGGGGCAGATTTTGTACCAATGTGGGGCCTTAGCAGCTGTGACAGGTAGGTGGTAGGTTAGTGAGACCAGTTAATGGTCAGAGAATTCCAATTTTGTTGTCTTGAAGTGAGAGATGTGGGGTTGGAATTTTGCCGGCATTAGAATAAGGTCAATGCAGGTCATGGACCTTAATTGGCCATTGTGGATGTGGGGACGCATCATGTTTTCGAGCAGCGGGGCATGTCATGGCAGTGCATCCATTAACCCAAGGGTGGCCTTTAGATTGCGAAGTTCTACGTGACCCTGGGGGGCGTGGGGTGAGGAAGACCGACCAGTCTGTTGGTGTTTAGCCAACAGTTCATGTCACCAACTAGGAAGGAGTCTGGGGGTAGTGGGAGGGATTGACCAATGAGAAAATTCCCAACATTTATGTGTACACTGTTTGGGGCATAGATGTTGACGATTGCGTGTGCTACATCAGCCCACGAGAAAGTGACAACAAGCACTTGGCCATTTAGGAATGTTTCTAAGGATAATAATATGAAAAGATTATTTTTTCGAATTAGCACCCCACAGTGCATTGACCAAAAGGATAGGGATAGGAGGGAGCATTGTTTTCCAAGCTCCTCAGAACCTTGTGGACAGTGGGACTCCTTGATGGCCAGGATATCCACGGGTAAATTGTGTTGTAAAAAACTCAGTTTCTTAGCCTGGGACGGGGAAGCCTTGGGTCCAGCGATATTTAACGTCCCTAGAGTGAATGTTTCCCCCTTCACACCTTAGGTGCAAGGGGTGGGCACCCGGGCCCACCATCCTCTTCTAGATCCCCGCGGGCCTTCACAGCAGCGCGGGTGTTAGCAGCAATGCTATTGGAGTTTTTGTTGATTTTTGTGGAAAGAGTCGCGTTGGCTTTAGCCTTTGCTTTTTGTTTTCCCGATGTCAGACGCATTTTTTGTGGTGCGGGTGAGTTTGGTGCACCGTTGAGCATGTTGAAAAAAAATTTCAGTTGGGATGGGTCCCAATTTGGTTTCAACCAGAGCTTAGGTGCACCAATTGGGTGAGATTGAATCTCCCATCGGATCCTTGGATTGAGTGGCCCACTTGACATGGGCTTCCCAATCTGATTGGTTGATGAATTCCTGAGTTGCTTCCACTTCAAAGGTCTCCATGTCCTCCTGGCGTTGTGAGTGTGGGATAGCAGTGGTGGCTTTGGCCGCTTCCTTGGCCATGGCCCTATGGGCCTGCTTGGCCTTATTCCGCTCTTGTGGGGAGATAGGCTTTACCAGTAGGTAGCAGCCTTGTGCTCCCCATGGGAAGGCCTCCTTTTCGCTTGCAGTTGGTTCGTAGTGCACCTCTCCACTGGTCATGGCTGCTGAGGGGTGCTCTTGGAATGTGACACCTCCTTGATGGGGCATGCATGTGCCTTATGGCCAAACGCGTCATAGTGGGTGCAAATGGGAGGCGCGCTGTCCACGGTCACCTGGAATGGGTGGGTGTTATGCCCTGCAATATCAATAAAAGTGGAGTGCGGGATCTGGGTTAGGTCCTTCACGATCTCCTCAGTTGGGGTCAGAACTGTGATGGCTTTGCCGGTGCACAGGTGTGGCATCAGCGTGAAGTGGTGCATTTCAAAAGATTGTATTTCGCCATATACGGCGAGACCAACTTTCAGGTGTTGTTCCAAATTGTCACATTTTACCGTAGTAGGCAAAAAAGTTGAACGTGAGGAAAGTTTGGTTTGATTTTGTCCATCTGGTGCGTTTAGTTTTGATGACCCATTGCCCTTCAGGGAGGTTGACCACTACGCGCACCGCTGCAGCCTTGTCTGCTGCCATTTTGTTTTTAAAACCTAGGTCCAGCCAACCGCGTGACATGGAGTGAGGTGCAACGTACATCGCGGTTGGGAAAATTGTGTGCACATCTTCACAAAATTTTTCCCATAAGGCCGTTTTTTGGATGTCCAGAAACACGCGGACTCTGAATTCCACCGATGAAAGTGGCTGAGAGTGTGGCATGTTGATGTACTGGTTGCATCGTGCTTGCCATGCGAGTATCTATGGGGAAATAGTGACCACCAGTTTCTTAGTATTTTTATCAATTCCGCCGGATTCTCTGGGGCGTTTTCAAACGTTGGAGGCCGCGGGCCTTCACCTGCTTCTCTTACCTTGCTTGCTCAACTGCTCCCTGACATGGGCGCAGACTAATATCTCCTGTGAGATTATCAAACTAGATTCAGTCTTGAATTGAATAGGTTGTAATAGTGATTGCAACGAGAAAGAAAAGTTTCCCTTCAGGAATTTGTAAAGTAATTACATTCTAACGAGAGTATGCTGGCCCCTTTTAATAGTACACTTTTGTCTTGTGCAAGGTGGAATCTGGTAGGAATTTAGAATATGCCGAGGTAAATTTAAGGTGCTTTTGCCACCTCTATGATGTAATGAGAATAACTCCCTTACTAGACTCAACATTCACAATCAAGGAAGGTTGAGATGTGTGCTCCAGCTGGTTGGCAGATCAACTTCCTTAGTATGGACAAAAAATCTTTATAATAAGTCAAATCAATTTTATTGTAAAGTTCATTTGTCAAAGCCTCCTCCATTGTTGGCAAAGCAACCTCAGTTGTGTCAAAAGAGCATTCTTAATTTGCGCCCACTAGATCGCGTTCCTCAACAGGGGTTTTCTTAGCATAATACAATGAAACCTATTGTCCTCTACATCCAAATTATCATTAAAAAGTTGGCTTTAAGCCCATATTCACATGAAAGAGGTATAAATATGTAGCCCAAAATTGTCATGTGATAAAATGAAGCTGTAATGGACGACACTCTAGCACCCAAGCCCAGAGGCAAAGGACTTTATACTCCTAGTGAGGTAGTGACGTTAGGTCCCCAGTTTCATAGTCTTTGCAATGGAAAAATTGGGTTCAGTCTCTTTTTCTTTATTATCTCAAAGAAAATATTTTAATGGATAAATCGCTGTCCACAATTTCCTTTACTAGTAAATTGTATATGCTAATATCAACATAAGTACATTCAGCATGATTGTTTTCGCCAGTAAGCGTATGAATGTCAAGAGTTTCTGCTTGACTTTGGTAATCCAATAAGTCAGTATGCACCAGCGCCCATGGGGATAGCAAGCTCATTTGTTATATTTTCCTCTTAAGTTCTGGTGCAAGGCCATCATTCTGTAGGGTCTAAATTATAAACTGTGATTTTTTAATTTTAGGTAAATGTAAATTTTTTCTTTTCTACTCCAACGGAGCTTTTCACAAATCCTTATCAGTGGTCTTTGTCACTAAATAGATAATTGATACCAATAAGTTTTTTCTTTCTCGTTGCAAACACTTTTGCAACCCATTCAATTCAAGACTAAATCTAGTTTGATAATCTCATAGAGGGGATTAGTCTGCTGCCATGTCTGAGAGCAGTTGGGCAAGCAAGGCAAGAGGAGCAGGCAGAAGGCCTGCAGCCTCTAACATTCAAAAACGCCCCCGAGAATCCGGCGGAATAGAAAAAAAATCAAAAAAAAAACTGGCGGTCACAATTTCCCCAGAGATACTCGCGTGGCAAGCATGATGCAACCAGTACATCAACACGCCACATTCCCAGCCACTTTCGTCAGTGGAATTTGGAGTCCGTGTATATCTGGACATCCAAAAAACGGCCCTATGGGAAAAATTTTATGAAGATGTACACAAATTTTCCTGACCGCGGTGTACGTTGCACCTCACTCCATGTCGCGTGGTTGGCTGGACCTAAGTTTTGAAAGCAAAATAGCAGCAGATGAGGCTGCAGCGGTGCACATAGTGATTGACCTCCCCAAAGGGCAATGGGTCATCAAAACCAAATGCACCAGATGGACAAAATAAAACCAAATTTTCCTCACATTTGACTTTTTGCCTACTACGGTAAAATGTGCCATTTTGAGCAACACCTGAAAGATGGTCTCACCCTTTATGGTGAAATACAATCTATCAAGATGCAATGCTTTACGCTGATGCCACACCTGTGCACTGGCAAAGCCATCGCAGTTCTGACCCCAACCAAGGAGATCATAAAGGACCTAACCCAGATCCCACACTCAACCTTTATTGACATCGCAGGGCACACCACCCACCCATTCCGGGTAACCATGGACAGCGCGCCCCCATTTGCACCCACTGTGATGCGTTCAGCCATAAGGCGCACGCATGCCCCATCAAAGAGGGCGTCACATTCCAAGAGCACCCCTCAGCAGCCATGGCCAGCGGAGAGGCGCACTACGAACCAACCGCAAGCACCAAGGAGGCTTTCCCGTGGGGAGCACAAGGCTGCTACCTATTGGTAAAGCCCATCTCCCCACAGGAGCGGAAGAAGGCCAATCAGGCTCATTGGACCACAGCCAAGGAAGTGGCCAAGGCCACCACCACCATCCCACACTCACAATGCCAGGAGGACATGGAGACCTTCATGGCGGAAGCAACTTGGGAATCCATCACCCAATCAGATTGGGAGGCCCATGCCAAATGGGCCCACTCAATCTGAGGATCCAATGGGAGATTTGATCTCACCCAATCGCTGCACCCAAGCCCTGGTCAAAACCAACTTGGGACCTATCCCAACCAAAAAAAAAATTTGTCACACTCGACGGTGCACCGAACTTAGCTGCACCGCAAAAAAATTCGTCCGACGTCGGGAAAACAAAAGCGAAGGCCAAAGCCAACGCGACGCTTTCTGCAAAAATTAACAAAAACCCCAATAGCATTGCTGCTAATACCTGCGCTGCTGTAAAAGCCTGTGGGGACCTGGAAGAGGCTGGTGGGCCTGGGGCCCACCCCGCACCTAAGGTGCAATGGGGGAAACCTTCACTCTAGGGATGCTGAATATCACCGGACTTAAGGCCTCCCCATCCCAGGCTAGGAAACTGAGTTTTTTACAAAACAATTTACCTGTGGATATCCTGGCCATCCAGGAGTCCCACTATCCACAAGGTTCTGAGGAAGCTTGGAAAACAATGCTCCTACCATCCCTATCCTTTTGGTCAAAGCACTGTGGGGTGCTAATTTGAATAAACAATTTTTTCAAATTTACATCTTCAGAAACATTCCTAAATGGCCGAGTGCTCGTTGTCACCTTCTCATGGGCCGATGTTGTACACACAACTGTCAACATTTACGCCCCAAACGGTGCACATGAGCGTCGGGAATTTTTCTCATCAGTCAAATCCCTCCCGCTACCCCCAGACTCTTTCCTAGTCGATGACATGAACTGTTGGATAAACACACCAACAGACTGGTGGCCTTCCTCACCCCATGCCCCCCAGGGTCACGTAGAACTGCGCGTTCTAAAGGCCACCCTTGGGTTAATGGATGCGCTGCCATGACATGCAACGCTGCTCAAAAACATGATGCATCCCCACGTCCACAAAGGCCAATTAAGGTCCATGACCCGCATCACCTTATTCTAGCGCCGGCGAAATTCCAACCCCACATCTCCCACTTCAAAACAATGAAAATGGAATTCTCCGACCACTGACTGGTCTCGATAACATACCACTTACCCGTCACAGTTGCAAAGGCCCCACATTGGTGCAAAATCCGCCCCCCAGAGCTCGCGTCGCCAGGATTTTCCACGTGGGTGGAAGAGGCAACATTGGCAAAATCGTTTGTTGCACCGTTTTGCGCGGACCCCAATGCCACATGGGCAACTTTCAAAGAAGACACCATCCACCACTATCGCCATCTCTCATCCAGATGCTCACGAGCCACATTGGCAGTTATATCGCGTGCACTGGCGGAATTGGCCACTTGAAGTCCAACATTCCAGCCTCAGGATATAGCACTGCATGGGGCCAGAAGTGGACGGAGGCAGCCGCCCACCTCAACGCACTTGAAAGGCAACACAAACATCGGGTTTGTGTCCAATACAGGGCCACACGCATCACTAAAGGTGACAAGTGCACTGCATACTTCTTCAAAAAAATTTTGCACCACGCCAGAGCGTGGCATGCACACAGGTGCAAAGATCAGATAATTCTATTGTGGACACACCGGCTGAAGTGGCAATTGAATTGCAAAGATATTACTCCAAGTTATACTGAGCTGAACCAATTCAGCTGGCTGAAATGGCAGAATTTCTTGACTGAGCTCATACTGCACCATTTTCTGATACCCGGAAATAATGAATTTAATTATTCTGAACGAATTATGGAATACCATTCACGGTGCGCCAAAAAAAATGCCCAGGCCCAGATGGCATTCCATATGAGTTCTACAAAAAATATTTTAAATATATATACCCATTGCTGCTAGCCTCACTCAATCAAAGCCTGTTGGAAACGCGCCTCCTATCAGGAGGACATGAGGCCTTTACGGTCACACTCTTCAAGAAATGGGATAGGCTAGACTTAGCCAACTGGCGCCCCATTTCTCTAACAAACACAGACACCAAAATCTTAACAAAAATCATGGCTAACCATTTAGGGACTGTAGCATCTGCCACCATCTCCCCAGAACAATTTGGTTTCATCCCCAGAAGGTCGATTTGGGATAACGTGCACTCTGTGGCTGATGTGTGTCAGTCCACAGCCTCTGGGGCACTTGTATTCTTGGACCAACAAAAGGCCTATGATAGAGTAAACTGGGAATACTTTAGGGCCTGCCTCCAACAATTCCGCCTACCTTTTCGCTTCATTAACTGGGTGATGCTGCTCACGGAATCTGCAACAATGGCAGTGCATGGCCCAGGTTTCCTAACAGAAGTAGCCCATCCTCAAAGGGGCCTGCGACAAGGGGACCCCCTGAGCCCACTCTTATACAACTTCAGCCTTGACCCACTACTGCGAAATGTGAATGCCCAACTCACTGGGGTCCATGTGCCAGGCCAAACCCCAGTCAAGATGATGGCATTTGCAGATGATTGCGTGGTGGGGGTGTCTAATAACAAAGATGCACGCGCGCTTGAAGCCCTCATCCTTGAATATTCCCGGTAAGCAACGCGGCACTGAACGCCTCCAAAACTGAAATCATCCTCCTTGGTCGGTTTCAGAACTGCTGGGCCCCAGCAAGTAATTCCCAACCCGGCCCATCTGCTCGCCCACGTCCACGCCTTACAAACTTAAAACACTGATCCACTGGTGCTCCCCTTTGTGCCACGACCTACCATAGGACCGGTACGCCATCTGGGCGTGTGGTTGGAGGCAGGTGGATACGCGTCAGCAGTAATGGAGTTCCATATACTGGACAACGTGACAAAGCGAATTTCATCTCTCAGAGCCCACCCTAATACCCTCACTGGCAGGGTTGTTCTTGCCAACTCTATGCTCCTATCCAAAGTCTGGCTCGGAGCCCGCGCCATCCCCTTCTCCCCAAGCTTCTTCAAATTCCTGTATGCTTTGCTACAAGGTTGGCTTTGGTCAGGCCGCCCTCCACCAGTACGGCTAGAGGTCATGTTTGGCCCTCATCATCATGGTGGCATTGGCCTACTTGACTTCAAAGCCCATGCCGCCAAGATCCTGGGCACCTGGATTGCGGCCGTCACTGCTCCTACACTCCCATCCCAACACTGGTCCCGCGCGGCCCACTCCAACTTCTCCCGAGCCTTGAGCCTCAACAATCCATCAAACCCCCACTCCCTGATGAAATACCTCGCATCACACACATCGGCCACAGGTCCTCACGGGACCAAAACCCACTACAAACGAATCCTACTCTCCATGCGAAGCGCAGAGTGGAGAATTCGTATTAGTGGACATACAACCCAAAGAGGCCGCCCCTCTCCTCAGTTCACACAAGAGGTACAGGGACTACCCATCCATGATGGCGTGATCCCCATTCGACCCCAAGTCCTATCCAGGGTGGACTACCTGGACATGATGGACATCCCTTATTCCACTGAGACCCAAAAGACTATCCGGAAATACGCACACCATCCTCTGTTGCAGCCTCAAGTCCGCTCCCATGTGTGGCGCTGCCTGAGGCGGGTGTATCGTACAGCTGAGCGCTCTAATACTTTACACTCATCCTGTGTCGTGTGTGGCCAGTATGGAACGCTGTTTCACCGCCTGGAGAAGTACCCCACCTCTAAAGTAATATGGCGCGAAGTCCAACGTCTGCTAGGCCAGGATCAAACACATCCCTTCAGTATGTCAAGAGATATGTTTGCTTCATCAATGGCCTCCCCCTCCCACCCTCTCTCCGTGCTCTGGTGGTTGCAATCGCCATGTGGACTATCCACACGATTGTCTTGGATGCCATCGCTGGATCCATCCCCACCCTCCCTGAAGCTGTCCACAGATTCCGGTCTCATTTGGTGGATCACTTTCAAGCGTGGATGTTTGGATATTTCCCACCGCTTCGCTGACAGCTGGTCTCCTCCTGGTTCCCAGTCTGGTTCATCAAATCAGACCCCTTCCTCCACACGTGCTCAATAGTGGCTACGTCCCCTACACACGTTCCCTCCCCTTTCCATAAGTGGCGTTCCCGCTGGCAACAAGAGATAGCATCGCTTCTCTGGGGTGCCTCCCCCTGGTACTAAGTTTTGTCACGTCTGAGTCATATTCGGAAGTGTCCGTCCCATGGTCGGCCTTCCTCACAATAAATTCAATAGATAATTGATACCTTCTTATATGGTTTGGTATATGTGGCGCCAAAAGTAAGGGCGCAGCAGCAGAAGTAATTTACAGTCTCATTGATGGTAGCATCAGCATTTAAGGTAATTATCACGACCTGATACAACTCCTTGTGAGGCTTGCAGGTGTGGCAGAAAGTGATCTGAGCGTCATAATGACTCAGAACCTTGGCCCCAAACAAACCCTGAGTCTCAGATATAAAGTGGTCTGCAAAGACCAAAAAACCTTTGCCAACTTTAAGATAGATAACCAGAAAGGCGGTTTTCCATCATATTATCAGTTCCGCCTCACCAAACTCATCAAAACTAGTATTTTGAGACTAAGGTATGACATACCAGCTTCAGCTATTTTTGGAAATACTCGCTCTTGACTATAGGGAGCTAATAAATTCACCATTTTGTCCAGGTTAGTCTAATTATTATTCTTTCCCATTGTATCTCAAATAAATGTACAAAGGTATGTATCCATGCCTATTAAACGTGAGGAGGTTGACCGGGTTAACTTGGGAGAAATCACTACAGAGATAAATATTAATGCCTTGTGTACTGGGTCTATCATAAATGGCAGCCGCCAAAGCAGGGTTAAGAGTAGCAGTCAATAGGGGTAAAGTAGTAATCACGTTAGAAAAGTTGGACCCAACTTCCTCAATAAAATAATCAGACGTTGAATATGAGGAATTAAATTATCTATGTTCTTGTCTACATCTGCAAGTAGCATTCAGGGTCCTGGTAGAGTTGCTTTATAACGCTAACAAAGTGCTGCTATTCCGCTATAATTTTTTGTTCAACATTCACCTGTTTCTGATTAGACTTATCCAAACAAAAATAAGAATGATGAATATTTCCCCTGAGATCAAACAAGGCTTTGTAAATTATTCAGCTTCTGCCAGAGGTCGGCACAATTTACTGTCTCTTTTATGGATAAAATAAAACCGTTAAGGCAGCGTAGAGAATATGTGGTTTCCTCTTTAGATTAGAATGAATTTACAAGTATGCCCATGAGATTAGAACTCAATGGACTCTATCCATTATTGGTTCATCCTAAGGGACATACAGTGGGACACCTAAACACTTGTCATTGGAGTATGACTATTTTATGGCTTTTTTTATAATAGAAGACAATTTATGAAAATGGCCCTTGGTGAGCACCAAATGTTGTAATTGGTTCTGGGGCGTCAATGTACAACTCACAGGATAGATATTTTTCTATTAATTTTAGGGAACTTTATGAGGACAGCAACCTTAAATTAATATAATAATTTATTGCTAAAGGTTTTTATTTTAGAAGCTGTAATCATCTAGGTGGAAAAGATGCCCTAATTTATCACTCCCACCAGGATTAAATACATTCTAGAGTATCAAGCAGTGTATGATTTTTAGATAGATGTGAAACTATTGGCTTGGATTGTGGTTAAAAACCCCTTAACATTTGTTTTTGCGCCGGTGGGGTAGGGGAGATGATATAATAATAAAAGGATTTGATTTTATGACTCATTAAAGCCTCATAAAATGATAATGTGTGATCTGAGGGATATTTCCAGTGGGAGTAATAATTAGAACCTTGGTCGCTATTCTTGTCATGGTTTATAGCAAAATGATATAATTTTTATCCTATTGCTTAATACCTTCAGAAAAAGCTTGGGCGCGTGGCTAAGGTAATCTGATATAACTTAATCTGGCTTATTGAAATCAGTGTTAAGAAAAACTTCCATAAACTAATCAATAGATTGACAATGGCAATAAGGACTGAGGAGTTGAATGTTTGTTCAAAAAATAAATATTTAGGTAAAAAAATAAAATATAAAATTATATGGTTACTTATTCAAATCGCCACATTAAGGAACCTAGTTTTGCAGGATGGGTATGCAGTGCACCCATGAAAGCTAGAAGCCATTCATTATTCACCAACCCTCATAACCCAAAAGCAACTCATGAGCTTCTTAGGGATGGTAATCTTCCTCAGAAGTTCTCCCCGCACTTGCTCAACTAGAAGCTCCCATACATTCCCTGACTGGCAAGAACACGCTCTTCAAATGTAAGCCTGAATTCCAACGGCGTTTGACTCTATTTTAGAGGTTTTCTTATTGCGTCAGTCCTCAGTAATGATGACACTTATAAGCCCTTCATTTGGCATGATATGCATCTTCAGTTTCCATGAGTGCTGTGCTCCTCTACTAACATGATGGGGTCAAGCATCCTTTTGCATACTTTTCTTGGATGTTCTCAGCCACGGAGCAGTCCTTGGCAATCTATGACAAAGAGCCAGCAGCTGTGTTTTGTCATTAGATTACTGGCGATACCTCATCCAAGGGGCCCAGTATGAGATTACTGTGTGCACTGACCACCAGTCCCTAATATATTATATAAACCCCAGAAGCTTACTCACCGTCAAGCATGTACATACCATGATCTATGAAACTTTTCTTTAGTATAAATTTTTTAAAGGGGCCAATGAATTTCTTTTCAGACATAAAGAGTAAAGAATTTATATAAACCCCAATATAAACAAGATCCCTGAACTCAACTTCTGTCGCTATCTCTTAAATCTTAACACTGACTCCATTTTCTGTTTCCTCTGACATTTTGTCGCTAGATGCTCTCCTTATAGATCAAACACTTGCTGATCAGTTGATCTCCTCAGAAGGAATCAAAGTATATGATGATTTAGAATATGTAGCTAATAAGCGCACTTTCTATGCCCTCAAGGATAGGGTATCTTATTCAAAGACCAAGTTTGGATCCTTCTAACTTTCATGAACAGGGGACTCAAGAGAATCACAAGCCCACAACTATGGGAGATCCTAGGTCCAAAAAGTTCTGGTTTTGCATAATAAGACTTATAACTGGCCATGATTTTCCAATGAGATCCCAGCATGTATTTCCTTTTTTTGTAGTGTACATGATCTAAATCTTTAATTTGGGGAAAAAGGGCCTCTTGCACACATTGCAACTAGCAGAGAACCCTGGATCTCTGTATCCATAGATTCTATTAAATAGTTGCCACCCTCTAGGGGTTAGATGAAATTACTCCAGTGTTTGATCTCCAAGAAAGGTTTGAACTCTTCATCTCCTGTAACACAACGATCACTTCTGAAGAGATGACGGCCTTGTTTGTGAACAATATATTCTCCATGTTTAGACACCCCAGGTAGAAGTGAGCGACTGCAGGCCTTAATTCAATGTTAATTTCTGGAATTCCCTCCTTGAACTCCTCCAGATCAAACCCTGAAATCTACCACTTATAACCCTTAGTTAGATGGTAAAACAGAGAGGATGGACCAACTCCTGGAGCAGTATCTACGCTGTTATGCTTCTGCAAGTCATGACACTTGTGCTTTAGACCTTCCCTGGCGTATTTTGCAAATAATAATGCCTAATGATTCCGCAAGATATACTACTTTGAACCATTTGAAATACAATCCCTCATTCCACATGGGTACTCATCTCACTTATACGGTTCCTGCTGCGGAGTAACGCTTGAATCACATATGCAAACTCCACAATCTCATACTTGGCACCAGTCAAGTGTAAGTCCAGGGTACCACCGCCATGCTCCTTGACTGTGAAGCGTTCCCTTTTCTCACATAAAGGAGACTGAAGAAGGAGGCAAACATCTCATCACTCAGTGCTATCTTGAACATGTGGTGGATGAGTGGGTGACGGCCTACCCTTTGAAGGTTCTTCCTTACCCCCCAAACTTAATTAGTTACAAGCATATTTATAAAAATGGGGTGTGTGTAGAGGTCGCGGTAGAAAGATGTTGGTTATGGACAATAAAACACATTCCCCTACACTGATGGAATTGTGTTCAGCGAGAATTGAAAGGAAAGTCAAACCCCTTTTCCTACAACAATGCCAATCATGTTGAGAAAACGAGAAATGCTGGTGAGTCAAAGATCCATCTTAGTTAAGCTGGAGTGTCAAACCCTTTTGCACCGAAATGGGACCGCCCCTATGTGGGTTGGCCCTGATTACTACCTGATTCCCATCAACTATACGGCACTTGTTGGCCAGATGAAATTGCAACGGGTAAGGAGATCTGGTTGTCAAACTCGAATTGAAGTTGGTATTTCAGCGGAAGGCCAGTTCAACATCCGTTTCAGTTATTTAAATAAGTTATGCTGAATTTGGCTGAAATAGAGATTGTTTCAATTAGTACAGCTATCTACTATTCTTCAAGCTTTTATATATTTAAGACAATCATACCTTATAAGTTTAAAAGTCAGTCAATTCTTTTCTTTTGTTTTCTCAATAAACAACTCATTTCTAACCAAAAAATTTTACTTTAATTAGTTTTCCTCATTTTTGCCGCCTCAGCAACCCTGAACCATGTTTCTCAGGTTGTGTTATGATTAGCCCTAGTGGTCATCTCACACGCTGTCCCCACCTCATCAAATGTGATATTGCTTGCTAGATTTGTTAAGATATCCTCATTTTCCAACGCTCTCTGACGTTAATATCTACCAATAATGTTGGAGATTTTGTCTCCACGTTGGGTGAGGTTTCATGTTCTTGCCACCTAATCTATCACTATTGGTCCTGTGGAAAATCCGGGCCCCTCCATTGTGCCCAAAGAGTCCCCAGTAACCAAATCATATGTCCCTCATTGGTCGTTGTTTGGTTGCTTGTTGGGTTGATAGTTATGGAAGTCACCAGTTGTCTGTTTCTGTTTTCCTCCCACTCACCTTATTGCTAAGTCGTTTGGACGGCTATGTTCTTGACACTATGGTTTTTCTTCAGGGTGCTTATGCACCCCAATTAACAGCTTGTCTCAATTTTATCTTATTGTTTCATGACATAATTGACCAATTCACAGTGCCTGCCATTTCCGCCCTTCTGTTTGAGTTAGGTGAAGCTATGGTTCTCTTTTGCCAGATTAACTTTTAGTCGCTGCTTTACCTCATACTGTTCATTTGGTCAGTTTTCGCGTTTGTGCATTACTCTCAGTGGCGATGGGGTATTTATCTTAAACTGTGTTGCTACTAGATTTCAGCCTCAGTAACAGTTTACCCTTGGGGGTGTTCTCATTAGCTTCATCCGTAGAGATTGCCAACCAGGTGCTTAATGTCTCACTGAGTAGCAGAGCAAATTTGATCTCCCCTGTGAGTTCCACTACCATGACAGATGGCCAATGGAGTGTGACTTTTTTGGACACAGGTGAAGGTCATGTCCGCCATTGGGTCAGGAAATCTTGCTCTTAATCACTCAGGATGAAGTTTCAACTCCCCTAATTGTGCTGGTATCATCAGAGTTGTAGGTGCTAGTGGCACGATCAGCCCATTTGATTAAAAAATTTTCTCTGGACAAGAACACATTTAATCTTGCTCCATTTGCAGGATCTTTCCATAAACAAGCCACTGCAATCAGACTCTCTCAGGACATTGTTATGGCATATTCCATGTTGCCTTAGATCCAGCGTCCGCTAATCATGCCATTTAGGACACATCAGTGGAGACACTGGACCAAATGTGCATAACGGCGGCATATATTGGTGCCACATTCCGCCAGAGGTCCTACGGGTCGTGGGATCCTATAATTCTGTCATCATACCCTGTATGGTTTGCCCTGAGTCCTGGTACTACCCACACTCCTGGAATTCAAATGATGGGGTTTGTCAAAGGTGCAGTGCTTCTTTACCTAATGGCAGATACAATCCCTTTTTGGCTCCTGTGGGAGAGGCGCCTCCCCCAACCGTGAAGATGCCTTTCAATTCATTGGTCCCCAATTGACGGTTGCCTAGCATGAGGAAATCGTGAAGCATTATCCTGGTCTGGGTACCAACTCCCTAGCTGAACCAGTTTCCCCACCCAGTTCAATGATAGTTACCATTCAGACAGTTGAATTGCTGGCCCTTTCCAATAAACAGGATTTTGCTTATTTTTTGTTACTATTTGAAAGTTGTATGGGTGTGCACTGAATGTCATTTGAGCCCTTGGTTGACACAGAAGTGGCAAAACCTTCATGAGTTTGTACTTGCGCAGAAGTTTGAGATGAACTTAGATGTAAAGGGGTTGGTGCTTGGCGTGTCATATTCTTCAATGTCATCCTTTAATGTCAGCCGATGCCCTTCTTGTGCATCAATTCAGTTTCTGCGATAAATTTTTGTCAATTCTCAATAAGCTATTCCTGGTAATTCTGGGGGTGGGATGGTGGCGGCGTCATCACGAGAATATTCATTTAGTCTCAAACATGCTGTCCTTAGAAAATACCCAGGTGGAAAGCGAGTTTCCCTTATTGACACTCTTACTATGGCACAGGGATGTAGCCTTATCACAATAATCACTTCTCCCGTGGCCCTTCCGCCAGATTTTCCTCCAACGTGGCGGCATACCATGATATAAAAGATTTGTAAAAAGCTAATAATCTACTGATGCACACCTAAAATGACTTCGCATTTTGCTTAAAAGTGGTTATGATCAATATCAACTACTGCTGTATCCTTACTCAGAGGAGGAGGACTATGCTTCATTATGGTTGGGCGACATGCTTGAGAAGGAATGGGTATCTAAGCAAACGTCCCCTATTGCCTCGCCTATTGTTTTTTCTCAGAAGGTTGATGAGATACTATGGCCCTTCGTTAACTATGGTCATTTTAATATTACAGTGCACAACCCCTATCCCCTCTTTCTGAGTAGACAATCAGATAGAGATTGTGAAATTTGGGTGTTTTTTTTTATCTTTTAAATGTCTTTAACAAATCTGGGTGGTGAGGTCCAGAAATGGCTTACCGCATTTGGACTAAGAAAGGCATATTTCATTTCTTTGTGATGCCTTTCAGCCCAAAGAATGCTCCCGCCACGTTCTAGAAGATGCTCAATAATATGATGAGGGGACCTTAGGTTTAAATGCACGGTGGCATATATTTATGTTATCCATGTTAGTTCCCCCACTTACAAGCAGCATGAGAAAGACCTGGAGGCAGTGCTGGCCGCTCTGCAAAGTCAAGTTTTATGTCAAGCCTTCTAAAAGCAAGTTCTTCCGTGAAGAGGTAACCTTTCCAGGTAATCTAGTCTTTAAAGTTGGTTATGCCATATCCCAGCAAGCTTGAGGTCATCCTCAAATGACCTACCCTCACAGCCCAGTAGCAGTTGTGGTGCTTCTTGGCCATCATTATTTCTTTATAAAATATTTCCCCTTCCATCTTGCAGCTGGCCGTTCTAATCCATCCCCTGATATGAAAAAATGTTTCGTTTTACTTGATAGAGGAAAACCAGCAGGCGTTTGAGACCATTAAGGAGGTGTTTCTGTATCCCCCAGTTCTTAAGCAAGCTGACCCCACAAAACCATTTATTTTAGTGTGGGAAGCCTCATACACTGCGGTGGGGGCAGTTCTGTTGCAAGAGCATGATGGGCTGGAATACCTGGTGGCCTACTTTTTCTGCAATTTACCTCTTCTGACTAAACCTCGGTCATATATGCTAAGTAGTTAGATGTCATGGCGTGAACTCTGAGCCACTTTTGGTACCTTCTGCAGGTTTTCAGCATGAGGTAACTATGCGAACAGATCATCAAGTCCTTTTTTAACTTTTATAAGCCTCAGAAGCTGGTGCAACGTCAAGTTCAGATGTGTTGTGACCTTGGTAGCTTATATTTTAATCAAAAATTCATTAAGGGAGCATTGAATATTCTCCACAACTTACTGAGTTGCAATTCTGCTCTGTTTCCAGTGGAGGCGGAAAGGCAAAGACTAAATAGTCATTCCACCAATTCAAATTTTAGCGATTGCTCATTCCACAATTTTTGTGGCAGGTTTGGGGTTGAACGCGCCCCTGGTTGCAAGGGTCTTAGCGTCCCATATGGCTTGTGCAAAGGGTCTGGAGTTATTTGATCAATTTGCACTTCTGACATACAATCATTCCCTTTATTCCTTTGTGGAATGGCATATTCAGTTTAGGTCAAGCCTGTGGGTGCCACCCTGCCTCAGCGATAAAGCTATCCAGATGCACCATGACCCCTTATAGTGGGGCACTCAGGCAACAAAAATTGTCTCGATTTAGTTAAGCAGATGTACAAATAGCCAGATCTGTCCAAGAATAATCCAGAATTAATTGCAAGTTACATGAAGTGCACAAGGGCCAAGTAAGACAGGTCAGATAAAAATGGTCTCCTTCACTCCCTGCAGCATGAGGAGGGCCCGTAGATCCAATATATATCAAGATTCATTGTCAAGCTTCCCAGCTCCAATGGGTTTATCACCATTATGAAGGTAGTGGATCGCATCACTATTCTCGCCCTTTTTATTACCTGTTCTCTGCCATTACCTATGAAAAGCCAGATAAGCTCTTCGTGCGTCATGTGTTCTCAATGTTTGGGTTGCTGCATGGGGTCATCAGTGACTGTGGGACCCAGTCTACAGCTAGATTTTCTAATGAACTCCTAGTGATACTGAAGATTACGCCATGTCATTCCACAGCGTACCATACTCAGTCAGATGATCAAATTGAGAGGGAAAAATTAGATCATTCAGCAGTACCACTGGTGTCATGCCAAAGCTGCTCTGGATACCTGGGTGGATGGCCTTCCACTTGCTCAGTTTGCATATACCAGTGGAATTCATTCATCAACAGGGTTCTCACCCTATGAGGCAACAATGGGGTATAACCCCTCATTATCTTTATTTTAATGTCTTTATCCAGTGGTACCAGCTGAGGTAACCATGCTCAACATATTTGCAGCACCCAGTCTTTGGTTTGGGAATACCTAACCAAGGCAATCAGTAATTACAAACATTTTGTGGACCAGAAATGTTTCCCAGAACAAAATAATGCAGTGAGGTTGTACATCATGCTAGATACACTCAAATCGTGTTTGCAAGTTCCTTCCCATAAATTTTTGAGCAAAAAATTATACCCAATCTGGTGGAGGTGGACCTGGGCAAAGGAGCATTTCTCATGAAGCTTCTTTCTCATTGGAAACAACACCCTATGTTCCACGCATTGCAGTTGTCCCTATTTAAGGAAAAAATTCAGTGGAACCCAAACTGATCATGATCAAAGGGTTGAAGGGGGCTAAAATCAACGACACCTTGGCTTCCAGGCAGCCGCGCCTTTTGGTTCAATATCTGGTGGCTTGGAAAGGCTTCCCAGCATACAAAAAAATTGAGTCAGTGCCCAGGACTGCGGAAAAGGTTCTGAGCGGATAGAAGCTGTCAAAAAATCGCATTTCTAAACAGTGGGCTCCAATAGTGTGCCAGGCCAACCTGTATGAAGACCTGTTTACCCTTTGCCATTTCGCCTTCATAAGCATACCAACCCCTATGAGTCTGCATTCAACCCACCAACACAGCAGATCTTTGTCTTCTTCTAAGCCCCAGGGTCCATGGTGTGCCCTGGCAAGTCCACCCCCCATCCTTGGTGGCCAAGGCACTCCCGCGCAGCACCCTATAAGGCTGACAGCCAGTCAACAACGTCATTGGTGCTGGTTGGCCAGATTCCCACCGCTTACTTAGGAAGTTGAGGTATTGTAGCTGGCAGCATCGGCGCTCCAGGCGCATCACCTCATGCTAACTTCAGGGATCTCCAGTCCCATTTTATAATATACTAGGCTAACGAAATACTAACAATTAAAATAAAAAGGTGAGAGAGATCTCTATTTGGAGGGAAGAATGACTATTTATACTATAGGCTACTGCACATATGAAACCGCTGTCCATCCAAGCTGGAACTTTAATAAATCTTCGATCATTCATGGTAACAATTCCCTCCCAATCCGCTCATCTGATCACAGATATTAAATTAGTACAATCCATCATTAGCATGATTCACCAGTCAATCATATATAAATTCATAAATTAAATAAACTTTAAGTATCCTTGGCATAAGTCGCCAGTGCTCCAAATTAGCAAAGGAATCATAATCAAACAATTTGGTAACAATACTTCATCTTTCCTCCATAAAATCCCACAAGAACCTGCAAATGGTCATTTGGCATTAAACGCAGTTTGTTCCAAACCTAAATCAATTTAATAATTAAATAACATTAAATAATATTGAAGTAGCCGATTATCCAGCAACCAAGTCCAACTAACTGACTTCCCTAATTCTGATATTATTGAAAGGATCCATCTGATTAATTTCTTGACAGAAGCCTTTCACGCCTCCCACTTTAATGCTCCCAAGCCTTCCCTTAGAAGATCATCATGCTGATGGCTATTAAGCTCCTGAAAGCCCACAAAAACATGGCTCTTGCCCAGCTCCTTGGTGGTGGTGCTTTTCTTTATAAAAAGGAAAGGATAATGTAAGTCTTGGGAAGCACACCCTATGCCTCAACCATGTATTGTTCCCTTTTTGAACAAAAAGGGGCCCAAAGAAGGCGGCTATTCCCTCATCACCCAAGGCTATCTTGACCATGTGGTGGACGAGTGGTGGGTGATGGCCTACCTTTTGAAGGTTCCTCCTTCCCATCCCCACTTAACCACAAGTGAGATTATTCAGCAAATTGTGGAATTTGTGCAGAGGTCGGCAATGGAAAATAAAAAAACTATATTTTCTACAGCAATGAAACGTGCTTCACTTGAATAACGAGGAAGGTCAAATCTCCCTTCCCAAATAATGTCAATTCCTATTGATAATTCAAGAAATGCTGGAGAGTTGAAGGGTCTGGATCCAGTAAAGCTGGAGGATCAAACCCCTTTTGCAACGAAGTGGGATCTCCCCTATGTGGGTTAACCCTGGGTGCTACATGCTGCCCATTAAGCAAATTGTTGCCAGTCAGCTAGACAAAAATTTATGGTGGGGCGGAAATCAGGCGTTAAAACTTCAATTGAAGTCTGGAGGCCAGCTGAGGTCTAGTTAAATGTCAGTTTCAGTGGTTTAAGTGAGTTACGCTGATTTTGGCTGAAATTGAGATTCTTTCATTTAGATGCAGCTATCCAATATTCCTCAAGCTTTTCATATTTAAGACAATCATTCTTCATGGGTACAAAAGTAAGTCATTTCTTTCCTTTTTGTTTCTAATAAACAACATGTTCAAAACCAAAAAATTTGCTTTTTTATATTTCCCAGCTTTTACTGCCTCAACAACCCTGATCTATGTTCCTTGGGTTGCATCAAAATTGGGCCCTATTGGCCGTTCACAGCAAGCTTCTTAACACCTTAATTATATTGAGGTAATGCACGCATGACTTGTTGGGGATATCCCTTTTGCTTTTACTCTCTGGGATCAAGATGTGCCAATGATGTTGATGTTTATGACTCCCTGTTGGGTGACATAACATGAACTCGCTGCCTGATCTATCACTAGTGATCCTGCAGCAAATTCTGGTCCCTCTGTAGTGCCCAAAGAGCCCCAGTACCTGAATCTTCTTCCCCTTCAGGGGTTGTTTTTTTATTGCTTGTTATGTTGATGGTTATTGTGGTCACCAACCAACAGTTTAAGTTTGCCTCACTTCCACCTTTTTACCAATTCACTTGTATGACAATGCCCTTGGCATTTTAGTTTTTATTATGGGTGCTCATTCAACCTAACTGGTTTTGTTAGAAAGTAGCTGACTTCTTTCGTCCATAATCTATTACACCAAATGTTTCTTTTTCAGTCGCTGGATGATAGGTTAGTTTTTGATCTCATCTAGTCTTCTAAACACGATCACGCTATTCTGATAAAGTTGTTGTTTTTAGGGCTTTATTAACTCTCTGGTGCGTTTTAGGCCTAAAATCCACAAAATAAGGGAAGAAACCACTGATGAAAATAGAGACAAATAAACCCTAAAAACTGGAGAATTTTGTTTTTATAGTTTTATTAGTTGCAGCGGAGGATAAAAAATGAACCCTCTTAGTATGTCAATACTTAGTATTTAAAGTTTTGAGGCTCAAAGTTCAGATCGCTTAGTAGCATCCAAATTAGGATATATTGATATCTAACCTGTTAGAGCTTGGAAGCTTCACTTCACTTTGATGAGATGGCCGATGGAGGTCATGTAAGATAAGTCTGTGCAGTAAAGTTTTAGTGTATTTCATCCAATCAGTGGGCTGGAAAAATTTTGCACTTGGTTGGACCCCCTCTGACCCTATAAAAAGGGCTGGTCTCTGTGGTTTAGGCTGTACTAAAGCGGAAATGGCCTGTAGAGGAGCTCCCAAAGAGCTTCCCAATTTGGCTACGATTCAGTGTAATTTTATTGCCCAAACTCATTTTGCTTGCCCAATTATTAGAAGTGTTCACAAGTTAGAAGTATTCCACAGGGAATTGACCAGGGTCTTTTAGCTGATTTTTCACACTAACCTCTGAACCACTATTTTTGATACATCAGACTTGTAATTCTCTGACATTACTCCCTTCAAGAGTGGTAGGGGGATATGGTTGAAGTAACCATCCATGCACTCTATTAATTGAAAGTTTAAAATCAAGGAACTTAATGGAATACTCAATTCCTCACCTATAGGTGATTACAAAAGGCCCCTCCCAGATGGATCCAAGATTTTAATTTCTAGGCATGATACGGTTGTGGTAGTAGAGTGCTAAGTCTGCCAGTTGGTTGGTAGGGAGTGGTGGTCAGAGCTCATTTGCCGCTTGGCCCTCTTTAGTGACTGTCTTTGCTAAATTAGTCATCGCCTCAGACTGTAACTGGATGATGTGCTGTGCCAACTTCTTCATGGTTTGATCCAGATAAGTCCTAGCTGAGAAAAAACTTTGGCTAGTAAAGCAGGCTCCTTAGGGCAGCAGCTGAAGCGGTGGCACACGCCAAGTCCGCCATTAACCCCGGACAAATTTGGGAGTATATTTTGGATATTCACCGAACCAACCAATCAGAACAATATGCCCAGGTCGTAAATTTCACAGTAACCTGAATGAGTCACAAAGCAACATCAGTCATGCACATATTGAGGAACAATGCAACCGCAATTTGGGCGAAAATGCGGTGCACAATTCACCTAAGTTGAACCTCAAAAATACAAAATCTAATCAACAATCCGCACCAAATCAACATGAGACCTGTGCAGGAAAAGTTGACGCAAATGCAAAAAACCACAATTCCATTGAATCATTAGGTCAGATCAAAGGAACCAACAATGGCAGTGAAAGAATTAGAGTACAGACGCGGAGCATGGCCAAAATGAGCCATGGTGGAATAGGGCCAGAGGGCCCTCTCAACCGCTCCTGAGGCGCCGCGGGCACCTCAGTGTCAATAGGGACGCTAAACATCGCAGGAGCCAGGGCTCACGTCCCAAGCCAAAAGCTGGTATTCCTGTGAAAACCCCTTGTAGACATCTTAGCCATCCAAGAAACCCACTGCCTACAAGGGGAAGAAGAATCCTGGTCAACCAGGGTCGCACCACATCACAATCAGTATGGACGTCTCACTGTGGGGTGATAGTCCAAAACAACAAAAAATTTAAAATTACAAATTCGTCATCACACTTGCATGGTCGAGTCTTGGTAGCAACAATTATGTGCCAAGAGGAAATAAATTTGATAGCATATGTCTATGCACCGTGCACTGCAACTGAGAGAAAACAATTTTTTTAAAACATTCCTACTCTCACCCTCCCACCAGATACCATTTTGTTAGGCGATTTCAACTGCTGGGATAACCCTGATATAGATTGATGGCATAATCCCAGGGGATAACCACCTGGACACATTAAATTCCGCACAATGAAGGCAACTCTTGGCTTACAGGATGCTCTTCCCCCCAATTCACCACTCCTTCCCCACATGACGCATCCCAACATATGCGAGGGAGAGCTCATATCAATGAGCCACATCGACTACATCCTCATCCCGCAATCCCACCGCTCAAGAATCTCCAAATTTATAACAGAAAAGATCAATTTTTCTGACCACCGTTAAGTTTTGGTGCAGTTAACGCCAACCCAATCTCACACACAGGTGTCGCCTTAGAAATCTTCACCAGGAAGATATATGCCTGAGATATCCAACTGGGTTGAAAACAAGGCTAAGAACCCAGAATACACAACCCCCATTCACTTCAGATCCCATTGGGTTATGGGAAAATTTCAAAAAGGATTTAATCAACAAAACCTGACATATTGCATTACGCAAGTACACCGCGGACACAGCCACAATCAAGCGTACCTTGGCGGAACTAGACCACCTGGAAATAAATACTCTGAGATCTGGCTATAGCCCTAACTGGGGATGCAAATGGGCAGAAATTTCTGCCTGACTTAACAACCTCATCTTCAAACACTAAAACAGAATCAAAGTATCAAACAAAGGTAAGTTCATAAAGGAAGGCGAAACCTGTTTGACATACTTTTTCTGCCAATTTCACTCCCACGGAAACCAGCCCATGTGCACACAGGTCCGCAAGACCAATGGCACCATGGCAACTGACCCTGAGGAGGTCAAGGCGGAAGTACACCGCTACTACACCGAATTATATCATGAAACACCAACAGATTCACAAAAAATTAAAGAATTTATACAAACTGCTGAGATACAAAGTACACCACCAAATTACACTATACTATCCCTTATTACATGGGAGGAGCTTTGGGAGACAATTCGCGGTGCACCACATAGGAAATGCCCAGGGCCTGATGGGATACCCTACAAATTTTACAAAAAATATTTTTAACAAATTGCCCCCCTCCTATTGGCGTCTATGAACCAGAGCTTATTAGAAACACGCATATAACCAGGAGGCCATGAATCCTACGTTATAACCTTGTATAAAAAGGGTGACAAGTTGGACCTGGCCAACTGGCGCCCAATTGCACTTTCCAACACTGACAAAAAATCTAACAAGAATTTTAGCAGCTAAATTAGGCGCAATTGCATCTGACGCCCTATCACCCAACCAGTTTGGGCTTATACCAGGGCGCTCAATCTGGAACAACATACACCCTGTTGCAAACATTTGCCAATCCAAAGAAATTGGTGCCCTGGTCTTCTTGGATCAGGAAAAGGCGTATGACCGTGTTAGCTGGCCATACCTAGAAGAATGTCTACATGCCTTGAATCTCCCACCAAGATTTATAAAATGTGCGATGCTCCTAACAGAATCTGCAACCATGGCTGTATGCAGCCCTGGATTCCTAAAAAACAAGATTAAACCACACAGAGGGCTCAAACAAGGAGACCCCCTCAGCCCACTGCTATAAAATTTCAGCTTTGACCCACTCCTCCGAGTAACAGACTCACGTCTCATGGGGATAACTGAACAAGGACAACCAACAGTCAAGATACTGGCCTTTGCGGATGACTGCGTAGCAGGTATAGCAAACAATGAAGATGCCCAAAAGCTGGAACGCAATCTAGAGGAATGCTCCAAGGTGAGAAATGCATCGCTCAACAAAAGGAAGACGAAATCATCCTCTTAGGCAAATACACAAACAATTGGGCCACAACATCAGAACCTCATACCAACACACGAAGAAAAAACCCAATCATTTTACCCTTTGCAACACCTCTACCAACACTCCTGTCTGACACCTTGGAATCTGGCTAGAATCAGGGGGATATGCTAATGAAACAATGGAAAGCAACCTGTTACAACGGGTATACAAACTCGTTGCCTCCCTCAAGGGAAGAACCCCAGGACTAACAGGACGATTTACAGTTGCTAACTCGCTCATCCTCCCAATACTGTGGTACCAGGCCCACGCGATAGCCTTCTCACCTACCTTTATAACCTCAATCCGCGCGCTTATCCAGGGCTGGCTGTGGCCTGGCTCTCACTCTCCTATACGGATGAAAACACTATTTGGCCCACGCTCAAGCGGAGGCATGGGACTAATAGATTTGAGAGTCACGCCAATCACATCCTAGGTACCTGGATAAAGGAAATCCTTGCTCCAGACCTCCCGCAACAACATTGGTCCAGAGTAGCAAGGACTAACTTTGCACAGGTGCTCAAATTAACCAACCCACATAGTCCACCCAGACTACTTTCATACCTTGCCAAGCACCCTACTGCAACGGGTCCACATGAAACCTCCCCTCATTTCTAACATATCCTCTGAACTATCCGCCGTAAGGAATGGACCATAGAGAACATGGGTACTATACAGGGAAGGGGACGACCCAGACCCCAATTTAAATTAAGAAACCCAGAAAACCACCCCAGAGGGATATGCTCGCAACAACCCCAAGCATAGCTAGGATAGAATACCTAGATATGTTGGACATTCCCTATGATTTAACCACACAGAAGGCAATGTGTAAAATGACTCACCACCCACTCCTACAGCCAAGGATAAGAGCAAACGCTTGGCGCTGTCTGAGAAGGACCTATAGGATGGCGGACCATTCCAACTCCCTCCACAAAACATGTGCGGTATGTGGAGGGGAAGGATCCCTACATCACCGCCTAGAAACATGCCCCCAACCAAAGTTATATGGCAGGAAGTCGCACGCCTGATTAAGATCCAAAGCGAACAAGAATTCTCGATATCAAAGAGCATCTTTGCGCTCCAGATCGAGTCACCAATCCCATCTACCCTCCGTTCCCTAATAATACCCATTGCAATGTGGACAATCCACACAATTGCATTAGATGCGTTTGAGGGCACGGTCCCAACCACTCATGGGGTTATTAACAGATTCCAGTTCACTTACTGGAGCACTTCCAAGCCTGGCTCTATGGATATATGAGACCAAGGCAAAAAGCGCTCATAGAATCATGGTTCCCACTCCGGTTCCTCCACACAGACCCTTTCCTTCACACCTGTTCCATAGCAGGGGAAACCCCCTCGGAATAGTGCACCAACCTCCTATACCTGGCAATCCCGCTGGCAACAGGGGTAACTTGAGTACCCTGGAGTGCCTAATTTTATGTTTGTCAGTTATTTCCTTAGTTTTACATATATTCAGTAATGTCCATCCCCTGTCGGCTTACCTCAGTTAAATAAAAAAAGCAGGCTACTTGGGTTCTCTGCTGTACAACACATGTAATGGAGACATCTTAAGGATCTGGTGGTAACTGATATGATAGGTCATGAGGTCACTGGGTAAATAAAGATCCCAGTGAAGAGGGTCAGAGTTAGCCATTTTCCAAAGTATAGAGACCAGGGTTTCATTTGCTCTTTTGACGGTACCATTGGTGGATGCGCTATAGTGGGCCATGAAGAGTTGTTGTGCTTACATGGAAAGACATGGAGTTTTACCACTCAGGAGTTAAAATTTTTCATTATCACAAAGGAGGACCTGGGAGCAACCATACCACATAAAGATATGTTGATGTAGGAAAGTGGCAGTGGCCTTAGCAGTCTGAGTGGTAAGAGCAACATCTTCAACCTATTTGGTTAAATGATCAATTTTGACCAAGATGTAACGATTGCCGCTGGTGGTCAGAGGTAGGAGACCTACCATATCCAAGCTATGGTGTGGAAAGCTTGTTGAGGTGTTGTGGGTTGATACTGATATCTGGTCTTTAAGACGTATTGTTTTTTACAGTTTAGGAATGGATCCAAGACTTCAGTTATGTTTTCCATTGTGCCCTCCCAATTATATCGCTCTTTTACCCGCTCATAGGCTTTGCCCACTCCTCCATGACCTATATAGAGTGAGACTCCATGATTACAGGTAGTCTTTATGAAAGGCCGGAGATAGGGAAACCAATTTACTCCTATTTCTTATACAACTTCATGCTCTACTTTTGTGTTTCAAGAGTGCCATGCTAAATTTTTTTGTACTGGTTCATCTTCATCAGCCCACTTGTCAGGAGTCTTTAAAAGGTCAGGCAAACTCTCAGCTTCGTTATTATTAAGTGAAGGACAGGCAGCCGCGTCAAACTATCAAAGTTCTTATGGCACGTCCCATCTATGATCAATGGTCATATTGTAGCGTTGTAGCTTAAGAGCCCAGCGAGCCAACCTCCTATTGGAGTCCTTCATATTTTGTAACCACTTTAAGGATGCGTGGTCAATAATTTTCTTGAATGATGTCCCATATAGAAAAGGGTGGTAGTATTTGACAGAAAGCATGACAGCTAGACACTCTTTCTCAGTGACGCTGTAGTTGCGCTCAGCTTTTGAAAGCATTTTACTAAAGTAAGTCTGGGACGATCAACCCCATTTTCATCCAACTGAGCCAGAATATCTCAAACGGTGTAGTCAAAGGCATCCATGAACTACATGAAGGGCTTGCCATAATCAGGTGGTGAAGTATCAGCCTTTTTGCAATAGAACCTACAGGGTCTCAACCCCGGCCTTATGTTCAGCACCCCAATAGAAAGGATTTTTAGCCAGGAAGCGGACAAGGAGCTCGTTGATCTAGGCGAATTTTGGGATAGATTGATAGTAGTATCCCATCATGCCCAGAAATCTTTTATGTCGTGATGGCTTTTAGGCATTGACATCTTGAATATTGCTTCAATCTTATCCTGTAGAGGCTATATCCCATCTTGAGAGATGGCTCCCCAGGAAAATACAGCTTCTTATGGAAGAAAGTACATCTGAAGGGCTTTAGTTTGATGTTAGATGCCCGCAAGCATTAAAACACTTCCTTTAGCCGTGTGAGATGCTCGTTGAATGTCTTAGAGAATACTATGATTTTATCCAGGTAGACAATCACATAACTCATCTTAAGATCCTGTAGAATGTGATCCATCGTACGCTGAAAAGTAGCAGGCGCGTTACACAACCCCTTAGGTAGCCATGTGGGTTGGGACAAACCCTCTCTGAAGATAAGGGCGCACTTCTCATTATCCTGTGGAGAAAGGTTTAACTGCCAATAACCGCTAGTCAAGTCCATGGCGGAGAAGAATTTAGACCCAGAGAGTTGGGCCAGAACGTCATTAATGCGGAGAATAGGGTAGCTGTCCTTCTTATTGAGGTTGAACAGCTTACAGTAGTCCATCACTACCTAATGACCTCCATTTTTATTCTTTATCAATAGGAGTGGGGTAACCAAGGGCTATGGAAGGCACCAACAACCCAGCCTCCAGAAGCTGTTTGAGCTCCGTCCGCATCTGTAGCTCCTCAACTTCTGATTTGTGGTTGGGTTTGGAGCGGATAGGCCAAGCATCGCCAACGCCAATGGTATGAGTCCAAACCCTTCATGTGCCCATATTCAGTTTCAGATTTAGAAAATATATTGCTGTAGGCCTCAACCAGGATGTGTACTTTTTAGCTCATCTGGAGTTAGTTCATCGGATATATGAACGGAAGGTAGGGCACATATTGACTAATTGGTGGGTAAACCCATAACCGCCATAAATCCAATACAGTAAACTTGCTTTATTTCCTCAAGGGAAATCAGAATGCCTCTTCCAATATTTGATGCTTTTTTACTATCATATCCTTCTTGGTGAGATTGCCTAACAGAAGGTTGATGGGTCGTTGATAAGCAGGGTCTAACACACCTGGCAAAACCTTGGGGTCCAAAGTACAGACTTCATCAATGCTAATTAGGTGCAGAAGGCAGTTGTGTAGGACCTGTAAGGTAATCTTCGTGTCAACTACCCTTTGCTCACCAGCCTTGATAACCACTTCTTCAGAAGCATAGAAAGGGATACCTTCTAGGGCGTCCACTGATTAAGGCAGCAGTTTGGTATGTCATCCTGCTGCTGTATAATGTAGGGATAAAGTGGAAGAGAGGTACTTAACTGCGCAAACATAATCCTTTTTATAAAGCTCATCATTGGTCAAAATAAGAGGAGCTGCGTAGTTAAGCATGGAGAGATAGTATTGCTTTAAGCTAATAACCTCTTCATATTCGAGCATGAACTGGGTACCAATGAGTAGATAATAAGTATTGTTAGTTAGGACCACCGCTGGAGCTGACAAGATAAGCTTCCCAAAACGGATGAGCAGAGAAGAGTACGCCCAGATGGCAAAGGTGTTGTTTGTCCTGAAGTCCCAAACTCCTGAGTATAGTCAAGGTCAAAAGCCAACTTATTTTTTCATAAGTTTTGATGACATAACGTTCACATGGGACCCAGTGTCAAGGATAGCCCTAACCCACAAACTATTAACAACAACCTCCATTCTCATTAAAATTCCACCCAAGTTGGAGGGAGAGTGAGGACCTCCTTTAGAAGAAGAGTAGAGTCAAGTCTCTTAGCAGTTTCAGGGTATTTTTCTTGAATTGACTGCAGGTATAAACACACTGGGTAAATCGGAAAAATGAGGTAATGGGCTGGTCAGCATCACTGGCGGTATCAAAAACCTTCAGACACCTCAATAACTGGTAAAATTTCTTGGGGGGATCTAAACCCAATCCATTCTCTCCAGGTTTAATTGGTTCGGTATCTCCACTTCACTTGGGGCTTCTAGAACATAATGGCCCACATCTTCACCACCCACTTCAGATTCTTCATCAGAGGGGTTTGCAATGCATGCTAGGGATCCCATAATGGGTGAAGTAGGTTCAGGGCTTCCATTATGGCATGATAGGTCCTAGGGTTGTTCCTCCACCTTACTTACTTTTGGTGGGGACGTTGGAGTTTTCAAAACTCGATTTTCACCATCAAATTAGAGGGTTTGCGCTGCCTCATAAGAAGAGATTTCAGACTAGAGTTAACTGAATAAGAGATTGATGGAGGTAGCATCGTGGGCGTGGATTTTTTTTAATACCAAAGCTTTAGGTTGATCAGTAGTGGTGAGCTTTGGTGAAACAGGTAGTTTAGCTTTTGTGTCCTGGTCATATAACCTATTAATAGTAGGGGCGATTGGTACCCTAGAATGGGTTTTAGGCTGAAGAGCAGGCTTTGAAACCACTTGGTATAGCCGCTCTGAAGAAAACGATGGGCAGTGTAAAGTGTTGACTGCGTTCACCAATTGAGCTTTATGAGCTGAAAGTAAAAGAGGAGCACTGCCAAATTACAGCCATTACCCTCTTCTTGTTGTTATGTGAAGAAGATGAAGTCTTCTATGGCAACTCCGTAAGAGCAGGTTTCCAGAGGGAAGCAGCCAAAGCAGGGGCTAACATAGTTGGCGTAGTTGCTTGGCTCAGAGACCCTTGCATAGGGTCAAGTTCATAAATCTCAGCCACCTCTAGCAAGGTTTCCTTGATATCTCGTTCGCTTTTAAATGTGCTTTTTCAGAAAATAGTTGCAGAGCCAATGAGGGATGGGACACCATGACAGCCAAGATAGCCGCAAAGCTTCGTCTAGGGGTAGCATTTTAGCAAACAATAAGGGTTGAGCGTTAGTGTAAAAGCATTCAGCAAAAGATGTTATGAATTCGCCCTGTTGCAGTCTAGTGCACATAAAGACCTCTTTTTTGCCTGTTCAAACTTTTTAGAGAGCCAAATTCTAAGTGAGTGCTTTCTTTACCTCTTCCTGAGTGCTGAGGGTGGCCATGTGTGAAATATAATCTCTTGGGCGCCACAACTCAGATAGGGAAGGAGGTGCTTGATTTTAAGATGGTCCGTTGCCCCTTCCATAACAACTTCATACATAATGAGGAAAGAAGCAAAACTTCCCTCGCCCATGGTAAACTTGTCCCAAAAAGAGGGTTTATGGATACCAGGGGAGGCCCCATAAGGGCCTTGCAATGAGTGCTTCTTAAGCCTTTTAAGGTGAGACAAAGTACTGGTTAGTTGGTTCTCTGAAGCAGAAAAACTTGGTTCCAGCATAGTTGTCATTTTTTAAACAGGATTTTGGTGGTATACAGATCCTGTAATGAGCATCAATTGTTGGAATTTAGGGATTTATTAAAACTTGCTGGTGCATTTTAGGCCTAAAATTAAAAAAATAGGGGATGAAACCACTCATATAAATATATTATATAAACCCTAAAAACTATAAAATTGTTTTTATAGCTTTATTAGTTGCAGCGGAGGATAAGAAATGAACCCTCCTGGTATGTCGATACTTAGTATTTAAAGTGTTGAGGCTCAAAGTTCAGATTGCTTAGTAACATCCAAATTATGGAATATTGATATTCAACCTATTGGAGCTTAGAAGTTTCACTTCACTTTGATGAGATGGCCGATGGAGGTCATGTAAGATAAGTCTGTGCAGTAAAGTTTTTGGTGTATTTCGCCCAATCAGCGGGCTGGAAATTTTTTTCACTGGTTGGACCCCCTCTGACTGTATAATTAGGCCAGTCTCTGCAGTGTATGCATACTAAAGTGGAAGTGGCCTGAAGAGGAGCTCTCGATTAAATTCCCAAATTTGTCTGACGATTCAGTTTAATACTTTTGTCTAAACTCATTTTTCATGCCCAAATATTGGAAGTGTTTACAAATTTAAGGGGTTCCACTGGGAATTGAGCAGGGTCTTTTGGCCGATTTTTTCATCACTTACCTACAAATCACTCTTTTTAATACATTGGACTTTTAATTGTCTGAAAACTAATCTAAGAAGGTTTGATTTTCAGAGATTGAAAAGATCTGATCAAAGGCATGCCTTTATAAACCTATAAATATTAAGTCTTTCCCATAGTAGAAAGAAAGTATTTTTGCAAGTTGATAACTAATATTATGTATTCACAGCTTTTTATTTTTGGAGAGTCTGCTAAAGTACCTTTGAGAGATGACCTGCTATTTTAAAAAAAATTCAAAACTACAAAAGTGGTACTCACTACAGGGGCCAATCTAAGTTATGAACCAGTTGAAACGGTAATCAAACAATGGATCCTAATTTTTTGCCCAAAGAATATTATGATTACAATCAAGGCAATATTTTGCACTGGGTTCATTACAATAGGACTGAAATCACTTGGGCGCCATATAAGTTATAATTCCTTGCCAATCTAGAGCTTAATGTTCCCACCTTAATTTTATTACAGATTTTCAGATGCAGCCTGAAACCTTATGAGACACCATCCAGCAATTACTCAATGGGAGCCTTTTTCCCAGAGTCTGTTTTACTCTCCTAGGAAAGTGCTGTGCCCTCTACCATGAGGGTTTTTATTAATCTTCTCAGTTGAGCTGGGGTTAGTACTGGGCCTTATTTATATCAGTTCATGCACCCCACGCTGTAGCAATTGTTGCAAGAAGTGGGAATACATCATCAAGGGATATTTAATCTTCTAGAAGGACTTCAATGTATAACAATTTTGTCTCCAAATTCTTTGACTCTAAATCCAAGTTCAGTCAGAATAATCACACTTTTTTTAGTAATCATAATCTCATTAATGATGTACAGAAGCAAATCTTTCAACTTGAACACAGAATGTCTAGATTCATTGAATCCCATTTGGTGGATATTGTATAAAGAATTAATGTTGAGTGGAGATAAATCTTACTCTTTTTCAAGCCAAAGATAGATGGTGAAAGAGAAAAGTAGAATTTCCTCATCCAATTGGAGAATATTTTCTCTGACTTTTAAACTCAAGTTACGATATGGAGGGAACCCTGGAGTTATGGGCTCACCCAGGGTACCAGGTCCTCATTGATCAGCGGGTCCCCCTGGACCTATTGGTCCCAGAGGTCATATGGGACCTAGAGGACCCACGTATCTTCTGGAGTAGTCAGACCCCCCAGCCCAGGTGGATCTCATGGTCCAGTAGGACCACTAAGATCTCCCAGACCTCCAGGTGCTGTTGGGCCTTCTGGTCCTTCTGGACCTCCAGGACTACCGCAATTCTTTAAGCCTGAAGGCTCTGGCAGCTTGTCTGTTTCTAATCTTAGTTCCCTCTCTGAGATGATCAAACAGTCTGAGGACAATTTCACAAGCTGAACTGGGCTTGTAACTTAACTCCTGATGGAACTCCTATCAATCCCTCTTGGCGCCCCAACCCTTAACTGACTAGCTTATTAATCTGGGAAATTAAGGTAAAAAGAATACTTATGTTTTACTAAAAGTCTGTGAATTGAAAGGGAATCTGCTTTAAACGAAAACTTATTCCTTGGAGATTAAATTTAAGGCGCAGCAAGAACAATTAATGTATTATCCTAAAAGTAGATGCTAAAGTGGGTCATTTGGAGTTAAACCATCGGATTGATGAGATTTGCATGGAGATGGATGCCATGGCTTGATGACATGATTGAGTGAATCAACTGTAAGGATAAAGCTGGTCGTCAGAAGGCCAAAAAGGTTAAGTTGGTAGGCCTCCCCGACCTCAAAAATACCCTGGATCAACGCTGAGTTCATGCGTGATACGCTTAGGATGGTCCTGGGAAAGTGCATGATGCTCGGTCTGGCGTTAAAGCCAGGGCTTTGAGTTTTAAAAGACCCCATGGGGCTCCTAGTGCAGGCAACCATTGGTGGATGAAGGCATGGGGTAATGCCCCCACCACACTAGGGCTGCGCGAACCCAAGAACTACTTAAAAATATGGGCCCATCTGCAATTGGGAGTATCTCACACTACCCCTAAACTGACATATGCCTGCACTGATTAAGTACTGGGCAGCCCATATGTACCAGTCAGGACAGGCGATATGCCTCTCATCCCCCTTGTGGGGGACAAGACTTAATGACCCCAAGGTTTAAGGCCCCTGAGGGGAGAGGCCAAAGCCCTCCCCTTTGTCACCTGCTTTTTTAGTGGGGTTATGCTCTCCGGAACTTTTTTGTCCAGGAAGCCTTGTAATTCTTTTGTATCTGTTATCACTTTCCTGCATGATACATTTCTCCACCAGCCATCTCATGCCGACCAAACTGGCAGCTAGCTGAGCTTCAGGCCAGCTTAGAAAACTTCAGCACTTATTGTAGGCAGGTGCATTAAAGTGCAGCCAACCAGGATTGCCCCTCCCTTGTCCTGGGTCCTCACCCGTGCAACCCCAACTAGTGGGGAGACCATTTGAAAGGCACTATGCCCAACTTATAGCCCCCTTTCTTCCCATATTCTCCCTCAGGGAGTGGTAGACACCCGCAAGAGCAGGTCAACACAGTATCACTACCATCCTGCACTTAAATCAAGCCACTACAGGACCCGACCAATGTGCCTCTTAGGATTCTGGTGTTGGCTACTCGTTCATGTTTCCTCAGGATTTCCCCAGTTGCACCACACAGAGGCCCCAGCTACCCTAACTAACTCACCACAGCCAGGGCTTCAAAGCACATTAACTATGTTATAAATCCTGACGGTTAGTTACAGTCTCTTGAGAAAAGCGTTTTGAGACCCATTCCATGTTTTAAATTACCAATTCAGGTCGAGTCAACTACAATCTATAGCCCAAGTTCAAACGATTTTGAGTTACAGGACCCTGTGTAGTGGACAAGTTTGTCTCGTTCAATACATTCTGACTCAAATTCAGATTTTCCAAATCTGAGTCAGTTCTTTTAAATGTTTATCAGTTCATTTTATATAATTACTTTTGGTTCATTCGTTTTGAGTGCTGGGTTGTGCCTCACCCAAGTTGTAGATTAGTCTTGTGAAAGCATTTTTGATAACTCAAATGAGGCCCCTGAAGCGCTGCTTTTATAAGGCGCACCTGGCCATTATGAGGTTCACTTCAGAATTTTCATCCTAGCATGTCCCTTTCCTTGGAAGCATTGTTAGTTGCTCCCCAGACGAGCTCTGGTCAGCAGGTCGGTTTATTATCCAGAATAAAATAAAGGTTGTTTTGGGGTTCGCATACCTCACTTACCTGTTGGTATAATCCCTTGTCAAGGAGTTTTTTGAGTAGGTTGATTTTGGACCAATTCCCCCAGAGGATTTAGCAAGACCAATCAATAGTAGGTGAATGTTTGGTGCTGTTGGTGCCCCAAAACCTCCTGACTCAGTTTGGATGCTTTGGTTGGCTGTTATGCACCTGAACATTGTTTGAATATATGGTGGTCAGAACTGGGGTTTTTCCATCCGTTACATTATTCCAAAGTCATTGTGCGCTGCACACTGCCAAACACCAGTTTGTCTGACTTCAGTGGTCACTTGATCCCAGTTGTTGAGGAACCAGCACCAGTGGGAGCTGGTGACTGATGGCCAACCCTGGATCCAAATTGACCATCAGTTCAATTTCCCAGTGGGCCCTCCCGCCCACCAGGGATTCAGTGTCACCGAGGGGACCTGCCCCAGCAGGGC
This sequence comes from Massospora cicadina, assembly GCA_022478985.1. Classification (NCBI taxonomy): domain Eukaryota; kingdom Fungi; phylum Entomophthoromycota; class Entomophthoromycetes; order Entomophthorales; family Entomophthoraceae; genus Massospora; species Massospora cicadina. The sequence goes on along the minus strand of JAKSZP010018774.1, from coordinate 7,897 downwards.
TCCCTCACCTGTTGATGGTCCACCTGGAACGGGTCAGACGTTCAGCCGCGATGCTCCTTGCACCCCTCTCGAGTTTTCTTTGGTGAAAGCATCTCCTGGTTGGGATGAAAACCATCGCCAATGGGAGCTCAGGAGGGGGACACAACGCAGCCAAGTGCTGGGCGTGTGGCCTTGGGCTGGGGCCGTTCAGCCATGCTGGACTGCGTGCCCCTCTCATGTTTTCTTGGCAAAAGCGCCTTCCCAGTTGGGATGGGATGACCATCACCAACAGGAGCCTGGGAGGGAATGTAACACAGTCACATGCTGAGTGTGCATCCTTAAGCTGGGTGGGATGATTCCGGAAGCCCAGTCCTGATTTGCTCTCATCATCTGTGTTTCTTCAAGGGGCTCAGAGTTTATCCAGGCTAATTTTCCTGAGGCGAGTTACCTCGAGCCCCAGGAAGCCCTTGTTGTGGCGGTCTTCCGCCAAGGGGCCCCTCTTTGGGGAGGGGTTCTCCTTTAGCATGGGTTGATGTAATGGATGAGTTTGTCTCATTTGTTACATTCTGACTCAGATTCAGAAAATTCAAATCTGAGTCAGAGCGCTTTTAAAATGTTTTTTGATTAGTCTTAAAAATTGCTTTTGGTTTGGTCATTTTGGGTGCAGGGTTGTGCCTCACCCAAGTTGTAGATTAGGCTTGTGCAAGCCTAATCAATAACTCTAGTGAGGCCCCAAAGTGCTGCATTTATAAGGCGCGCCTGGCCATTCTGAAGTTCACTTCATAATTTTCACCCTAGCATGTCCCTTTCCTGGAGAGCATTTTTAGTTGCTCCCCAGATGAGCTCTGGTCATCGGGTTGTTTTATTATCCAGAATAAATTAAAGGCTGTTTTGGGGTTCATATACCTATCTTACCTGTTGGTCTTTTCCCTCGTTGAGGAGTTTTTTAAGTAGTTAAGTTTTGAACTAATTCCTCCAAAGGCTTTGGCAAGACCAACCAATAGTAGGTGATTGTTTGTGATGTCAGTCTCTTAAACCCCTTCCTACTCACTTAAGATGCTTCAGTTGTTGTTGTGTGCTGAAGTATTGTTTAAATATATGGCATTCAGAATTGAGGTTTTTCCGTCTGTTACACCCTGGCCAATGGTAGCGTGTGCCTACTTGTGCTCTTAGGCTTAGCTCTAATTCCGCTAATCAAGAACTTGCCCCCCATTGTTTAAGTATGTTTCCTTGAGACCAACTTATCTTGTTGGCCAACTTCCTAATAATAAATTCCCATTAGTTTACTTTATTAATATGGTTCCTTGGGCGAACCTGTGCACAAACCTCGTTGAGGAGTTCTTTAAAAACGTTGGCAATTTTAATTTTAACAAAAAATCTACCTTATCTTTTGCAAAGATGGGCTGCCCTATTCCCCATTTAAAGCGAGGCACTCAAGCTCTCCAGCAAAGATATCCACTTGGGTATGGACTCCCCTTTGGGGGGCCACCCAAGTTTTGTTGTTTATTTGCTATCAACTACTATATGCTGCGTTGTACACCCTTGCCCAGGGCACTTTATCTACAGCACCCTCCGCGGTGCTCTGTTTACTATCTTACTATTGACTGGTTCCATGGCGGTGTGGCTGTGCATTCCACACCACTTCTCTGGGATTGGGAGAGTTACAGGCACTTTCCTTACAGTGGACGAGATGCACCCACAATACTCTTCTAAAGCTACTAACTCCTCTTAGATCTCCACCCTTTTGGACCATCCTGGGGTTCATGTTTTAATGGCAAATGCTCCTATGTGTTTTAAGCATATATATAAGTATAAGTATTCTCCTGGGGAGGAAATTATTATTTCTTTACCTTTGGTGTATAGCTCTGGGGTATGCAATGGACTTTCAAAAATGAATCACTTGCACAATTTTTACCAGGTTAGCTCAGGATATTATGGTTCCTCACCTGATGACTTGCACTACTTGGTCTCAAGTTAAAGAAGCTCTGCTCAAAATTATAGGTAGTGAGCAAACTTTAATCTCTTGAAAGCAGGCCTTTATGGGAATACAGACCTATGAAATGAATCTATTATGGATCTCGCGCATTGTATTAATCAGAAGGCGCAGACTTTGTGACACGTGGTCAATGGAATTTTGACGATGCTATTGCCATTGTTATTTCTTCCTTCTCATCCCAAACTCAGTTGCAAGTTTACCTTATCAATGTAAAGAAGAATTTACAAAGTATCTTGGACATTAAGGAAGCCTTTTTAGAATTGCCTCCTCATTCCACCAAAAAACTCGCACCTCTGATTCTCCAAAACTGTGTCACCCTAAAGTGTATGCCATACCTGAAAACTCTCAGGCTAATCAATGTACCTTTTGTCACCGATATTTCCATACTAAAGGCCTCTGTTTTTAAGAAGAAAGCGGATGAGAAGAAAAGGAGGATAAAGCTAATAAGATCTATTATCTTGATGATTTGGTTATAAACCATGGTGACCATATCCTTGCTTAGTAAAATAAAGATGAACGATCTTCTTCTTATGCCTTGTCATCTTCGTTTGCTTTAACCTCCCAATTTCGAATTATGATCATTCACATTGATCTTCTGGTAAACCAAGTCCCTAATAAGGCCATCATTATTACTGGCTCCCCTATGAATATAGTTTCTTCTAAACTGACCAAGTGGATTAAACTTACGCCCAAACTTTCCCATTTTGAGGAGTATGGGACTGCTGGGCCTCAGTGTACACAGTTGATTGGAGCTTTTTTGTCACTTCCTTAGAATAATTGGAACTTTACTTTTACGTGCCTACAATCATTTTTGATTTAAGTTATGACCTTCTAATGGGGACCCAATTTTTGCAGGGATATAAAGGAATCATTAATCAACCCAACTCTTCTCTATCCTTTTGGGGTATTGGGTTCTGTTACTTTTGTCTAAGCATGCCCTTATTCAACATACTAAGCGTCAGGTTTGTTTGTTAGAGGGGATGAAAAAACCTATTCTATCCAGTATCACTTTGCTACACCTCAAGTAAACTTACCCTCCAAGCCCTAAGATGGCTGACATTAAAGAAGGAATGCACATTTTCTTATAACGGCTATTATTTCTCAAAAATCTTAGATTATTGCTGGTACATTTTTACACTTACTACCACAAGGGTCATTTATTACAGTTCATGGGTTTACAAATCCTTCTATTAAAGAGATTTTTCCTTGTTTAGGGGTATCTGATTACGCTTATCTTGGGAATGCTACCTGTCTTGCTGGAAAACCTTACCAATGAGCAGAAGACTGTGGATTGAAAGACCCTATTAGCCTATGGTAAATTATTTCATCTTTCATGGATTTTTAATGTTAAGATTTTAGGGAGTTTACAAGATTCTTGGTGGAATTCCATCAGGACATCCTTAATGTAGGTCACGCAATTGGGAATAAGATTAATACTAACCAGGAAAAACTAGTGAATCAATTACACAAGGTAAACTCAGAAATTTTATTGAAGCATACCTATTATTTCATTAAAATAAATGGAGTGACACACCGTTGAAATTGGGGAGCATCCTCCTATGTGGACTAATCCTTTTTTGGAAGTTGAAGATTAGGGAGGCACTCGGGTTGGGACCATCTAGTACTAAAAAAAAGATTAGGGAGGCACAAATTACCAAAAAGTGAATCGATTATAAAAAGCTGGATTAATGAAACCTTCTAGTAATCCCTGGGTCTGTCCGTTATTAGTAGTGAAGAAGAAAGGTGGCTTTCACTGGGATGTTATGGATTGTCATAGGTTAAATGCAATCATTCATCAAGTTAGCTATAATTTACCATGGATCAATAATATTTCCATCCTCTTGCTGGCTCCACATACTTTTCTGCGAGGGATTTAGCCAGTGTTTGTTACAAGATCAAGGTTACCCCTGAAGATTATGCCAAAAATGCTTTCATTTCTAGTGAGGGCTTGTATGAAGCTACATGTATGCCACAAGGTTTGAGCAATGCTCTGGCCACTTTTCAGAGGGTCTAGGATGGAATGCTCCGAAATTTAAAGCTGACCTACAACTTTGTGTATTTAAATGACATGACCATGTTTTCAAAGACTTTTACTAAAGCATTTGGACCACTTATGTGAAGTTTTTAGCTGAATTTGGATTTCTTCATATAATCTCAAACCTTCCAAAAGCTTTCTCTTTAATAGTAAATTATAATTTTTAGGGCACAAGGTTTTGGATAAGGGGCTTTAACTCCAATTGGACTAAATTATGACCATTAGCCAAATGTCTCCTCTGACCTCCTTGCATGATATACAGGTCTTTTTAGGGATGGTTGAGTATTACTAACAATTTATACCTAAGCTTGCTGATTTGGCTGAGTCTTTATTACATAAATTACAAAAAGGGGTACCATTTGAGTGGGGATCTGCTTAGGAGCAATCCAATTTGCTTTGAACTGATCTAACCAAATCGCCTGTTTTAATCCATCCTTGATTTAATAATCCTTTTATTCTGCATACTGATGTGAGTAATGTTGCCATTGGTGCCATCCTATCTCAGTATGACGAGGATCAAATTGGCTATTCTGTGGCCTACTACATCAAGAGCCACTCTAATGCTGAGCGAAATTACAGTGTGACTGAAGGGGAGTGTCTCGCTGTAATTATGAATATTAAACACTTTCAACCCTTCTTATATGGTAACCACTTCTCTGTTGTTACTAACTATTCTTCTCTAAGATGGTTGCAAAATATAAATGATCATACTGTCAGTAGGCTCTTTGGTTCATACAATTACAATATTACAATTTTATAATTGTTCATCACTCAGGTACCAAGCTTCATAATGCTGATGGCCTGTCCCAGCTTCATGTGTTAATTTTGAATCCCCAGAAAAAGCAGCGATTATATGACCATATTGGACGACATGAGCTACGGGATAATAATTTTGACGTGAAAGAGCCTACCTTAAGCCCATTAACCAGGACACCATGATATAAGGGGGATCTTTGTATAAGAAGGTCAACTCTAAATGGTTATCCTTTTTATGCCCAAACTCACGGTATAATTCTGTTATGGAGGGCATGGTCAAGTGAGTCATAGTAGCCTAAAAAAGACTCATGAGTAGTTAAAATCCAGATATTATTGAAATAATATGACCGCTTCTACAAAGAGACTCTTGACGCATGCCTCACCTGTAAAATTCAGGGAGCCTCTGATACTTTTACCTGCATCAAGTTATTTCCCACCTAAGGCTTCTTGAAGTGGTGAGTATTAATGTTGTTGGGACCTTGCCTCGAGGTTTGTATGGGCACATTACACTATTATGGCTGTTGACCATTTAACTAAATGGGTTGAGGCCATATCCATTTCCACTCCCCCTCTAAGAATATTACATTGTTACTTTACTAGAAAATCATCACTCAGTATGGGTGTCTCAAGGTCCTTATGTCGGATGATGGGATTAATTTCACCTCCTATATTCTACAAGAACTATCAAATTTATTTAATACTGCTCAAAAGGTTGTCATTCTATATCAACCATCAACTAATAGGGCTATTGAGCAGGACAATGGAACTTTAGTCTACATTTTGTGGAAAATGGCCTCTTCTGACCCATTATAGTGGAACTTTTATTTTTCTGGTACTTTGTTCAATTACCAAATTAGTTACTGTCATATTATCAAAATGTCACTTTTTAATTGTATCGATGAATGAGACTCCTCTGTTCCCTTGAGTGTCCAGGTAATACTTGATGAGATTGTTTCCAGAAAATTACGGTTTAATCATGCAAAATCTGGTTGATATAAATTTTGCCTTCAGGAACAAGTAATGGAGTCAAATTTGAGTAACTACTAAAAAAAGACTTTGAGAAGGAATCAACATAAGCCCATTTACCTGATTATCAGATTGGAGACTACGTTATGTACTATCATTCTCGTCCTGGTGAACAAATGGAGAAATTAGAAAATAACTGAAATGTTCCTTATCAAGTCAATTTTCAGAGAGGGCTTGAGTACTTGATTGTTCATGCTGAGACTGGTAGCGTTTTAAATCATGTCATCCTAGATTTTGAGGGTTCATCTCCTCCACAATTGAATCTTGGAGGAAGTGTCAGGATTTTGATGACATCTTCCATCCCTGAATCTAATACCACAAATATTCCTTTGTACGTTGCTGAGGTGGAGGTTAGTGAATATGGTCTCATCAATTATTATTAACATGATCATGCTTATCCTAATCAAGTAATCTCAGATGATTCAATTTATCAGAGATTGAAAAGATCTGATCAAAGACTATCCTCTAAAACCTATAAATATTATTCTTTACAATGTTAGAAATTGTCTTATCACGAGTTAATAACTATTTTTATATTCACAACTATTTCTTTTTGGAGATTCCGCTAAAGTAACTTTGAGAGAAGGTGTGCCATTTTTGAAGTGTAATTTGAATGCTTAAAAGGCAGGCTAGTATAAATTCAATCTGGCAGTTCTGTGACACCAAGTCAGTGGATTACAGATAAAATTTGAAGACTGAAAACGCCACCTGTTGGAAATTTTGGTATGTTCACATTACCCAGCTGCTTAGATTACAATAGGTCCTTATACACTGAGGATTAGTTATTCTAGTGGATATGGGAGTTATCTTTTTTGGATGATAACTATGGTTTGGCATAATCGTCCCAATGAATAATAGGTAATTCGCCATGATTGATCCGTCAGATTGTTAATCTGGATTAATTAGTTTCCCATTGAGGATGATACATGACATTAAGCAAGTAGTTAGGTTTTCAATTCTATAACAATAATTTAAAAATTTCATGTGAGTCAGCAGGTGTTTGTCACCAATCATTGTGAGGGGTTTGTGAAGTTGTTGAAGTGTAGACGATGTTTCTAAAACTAAACTTCTGGTTTAAATAATGAATGCGAGGAAGCATTTATTTAACCTGGAGAAGGTTGCAGGGCCAGAAGGCGACTAAACCTGAATAGTTAGTTGAGAAAAAGCCTTGAGTGCACGTCCTAATAAAAGCTACTCAAACAGAAATTGCTGTCATCTTCTAAAGTTAGGGCTGCCACCAGGGATTAATGCTGGTTTCCCTGTAATTTTATCTCTCTTGAAATAATAATGTTAGATTTAGCAATTACTTTTGTATTTTAGAATTTTATGCATTGGTTGTATAGTTGGCTCTTAGGATAAGAGTTTAAGGATAGTGGATTATTTTTTCTAAAGTACTTGGCTATCAAAATCTCCGTGGACTCTGCTAGAAGAGTTAGAAGAGTTATCTACCATTTCAGAGATATTAAAAAGGATATGAGGGACGTGAACCAGTTTAGCATTGAATGTCTCAATCAACGTGGAATAAAAAAAATCAACTGTAGCAATAATCTTTTTACTATTACTACCCAGCATCATTCAATTAATAACAATAATCCAATAAACTCAATTATTAAGAACTTGTGCAGTAGAAGTGGGAGCCAAGGCGAACATAGCAGTTGGATACAGTTGGTGCATATGACTAAGGGTGATTGAGCACATAGCTTCCAAATTTCTACACCACCAAAGTTAGGAGCTTTGAAGGATAATTTTTTGGACACGCATTACATAGACATGAAGGCTCTTTTTAACTAGTATGCAAACGCTCTGAGTCCTTTGAGGTGTTTAAGGACTTAGTAAATGGTGCCTTCCATATAAAACTTATTCCTCACTGTGAAAAGCACAACCTGTTTCATGTTTCTTGTTGTTTCCATTTAAAAGTGATATGCCCCGTTGTCTGAAACTATCATTGTAGATGGTTCCCAGGAGGCAGAGTTAGAGAAAATTTTGGCCTTCTGTAAATTATGTCGCTCAATCCAGTACCTGGTTGCTTGAAATGGTTACCCTTCATACCAAGATATCTGAAGTACAAGAGATTGTTCCAACTGTAAAGAACTTGTGGAATCCTT